>CEMT01388799.1:1264-23199 GCA_900068985.1 Pterula multifida | reverse complement strand
TCATCATCATCATCATCATCATCATCATCGGGTTCACCATTGACAGGCCCACCCAAAGCTATTCCCAAACACCTGTGTGGTCCATGAAGAGGACGGAAAGGCACGACGAGCCAAAAGTCCTGCACCCTCATAGACATGAGCTGGATCTCTAGATATGTCATTGTATTTTGTATTTCCATGTTAATCCGGGGCGCAGCGTTCAACGCTGGTGCCCTCCTCCTCGCAATCTCCGTAACCCTGGCCCGGGTCTCGTCAGAGTACACCTCCAATGCTTCATTGCGATGTTCTGGAAACCGTGAACGCCCGAGCCAAAGGCGCACCAGTCTCGGAATGTAACGGGGTATTTGAACGTTAGATGARGGTCCACTGCTTGAGGTAGCCTCCAATGCGTCCAAGATGTTGTTGAATTGGATGGACGTGTCCATGAACAAGATACGAAAATGAAGGAGGTCTGGAACTTCCTCAAATAAAGGCCAGAAGTCGTCGAAGCAACATATCTCGAAGGAGAGAGCTATAATGCGACATCTAGAGCGTTGAATGAATGAGACAAGGACCTCAGGATCATTGAGGAGCGAGATGGAAAGGTTAACGAGAGCAGGAGCGGTGAGAATACCCAGAGTGTCCTCCTCGTGGCCTTTGACATGAAGCCAGGTCAAGTACTGTGGAGACCACATTGGAGTTGGACTAGTGATCATCTGTCCATATGTCTCCTTACAATATTCAATATTCAGCATACGAACTTTTGGAAGCTTAGGAAGCACTCGACCGTGAATGACGTCCTCCGTCGCAAGATGTTGGATCGTCACGCGTGTGCAGGCCTCCCAGGGCCACCAGCAGTCCATTTCCTTGAACAGTGTTGCAGCCATAAATATGGTGCGGAGGGCAGGAGCATTTTTGAACACCTGCAATGTTTGCATACACCCTTTGATCGGAAAAGGTATGTGCAACAGTGTGGCCGGCAGCATACAGCGCAAAGATTCGAGACGTGGAAATACTGCCTGGTGAGCCCCTGGAAGGTCACCGAAGTTATAGACAGAGGCAGGAAACTCGAGAGTCAAGCACTGCCAAAATTCTCGACGCTGCCAAAGAATGGGAATCAGAGCTTCCCGCATTGGAAAACAACTGGTCTGGAAGGTGATTGTCAGTGGCATATTTTGCGCGCGCTGTAGAGTTAAGGAGAGTAGTCTTTCTTTCCATGTGGTATCACAATCGTCGATAGAATCGTCATCTGCATCGTCATGTACCCTATCTCCAGGTAAGTAGATCTGATTCCAGAGTCCTGGGGAGTTGAGGGCAACAGCCCTAATATCTTTGGATAAGCGGGCGAATACCCATGGGAGTGATCTAGTATCCAGGCTGGGGGAACCAAGGCCCTTGGCGAGATACATGATCTTCACTTGAAGCTCGACGGGTAGCCTCTCAATGTAGGACTTTCGTGTGAGGGCATTAAGCATCGTTAAGAGTGTCTGAGGAGAAGAGGCATAGGCAGGGGGTGTTACTGCCTCTGTTGAAAGTCGACACTTTATATATAACACCGCGCTAAGGCCACGGAATCGAGTTCAATTGTTGTGTCATTGTAATGTAGGTAATGGCGGAGCACAGAATTCGATGATCAAAGTGGCCAAGTCAGGAAGCTTATCATCCTCCGATATTAACAACATACCAGACCAGAATGGCATCTATTAATAAGCATTAATTCGAGAATCGCATCATTGTTCCCAACCAGTGCACCAACTCGACTGTGATCAATGCCAAGAGAGGATGGACACAGTTTACTGTATATCACACTTAAAGGCAGGCAATGAAGAACACACACGCGATGTATATAATTTCATTAAGCAACTCTCTTCGGCCTGGGAGAACTAAATGGGTCGAGGAACACGTTTGAATGGCTGTGGCCTTGAACGAGTTCATGTTACACTAGATGCAGCAATTGAAAGCCACTAATGACCTCGGATATTACAGTACTTACAACCAGTAGTCTCGGATTACGGTCACAAGATCCGCTGAGTACAATCCTGTTAAAGACTATTACGAAGCTCGCCAGGTTCGAATTCCATAGTCTTTATGCTGCCATGGGATTGTGCTACAGAATGATGTCAACTATGGGAGAACAACGAAAAACTTATGGCTAGATATCCACCTTTTCACTCTATTGCCAGTTGGGCCTGAAGTCGACGGACCGATGATAGTACAACTCGGGAACGGCACCTAAACGGAACGACGTAGGTAAGGGCTTCAAGGTCGTGTACGAACCTCTTTGGGTGAATGACATGCAGACACGATTAATCATTGTCACTTAAAATATGACTACTCTTTTTCAGAGGTGAACAGAGCTGGAAAGGTCGAGGAGCAATAATTGGCCTGGTTAAGGTTGATTCGAGGAATAGAGGACTGCTGGCCCGTGACAAATAAAGAGGTCGGTGGGGGTGACTCAACAAGTTAGGAGACATTTGAATATTCTATTTGCGCACTGGTTTAGCACAGAAAGGACAAAGCGAGTCCATGGTCTGCAATTTGACTGGAGTACGGAGAAGAGGAAAAAGTTGACTTGAGCAGCACATGTTCACAGTTGAATGATGTTTATTGATCGTGGGAACTTACAACAAGTTAGCTTGATGTGACTTAAGGATGTAGGTATCATAGATGTGGTTACTGAAATCGAAAACTGCCTACGTACAGTAAGGACTATTGATCACCAGAATCAACATCGGGAGGCCCACCGAAAGCTATCCCCAAACTCCTCTGTTCTCCATGAAGAGGACTGAAAGGCACGACGATCCAAAAGTCCTGTAGTTCTATGCATACGGTCAGCAGTTGCATCCCTAGATATCTTATTCCATTCTGGACTTCCTCCTCAATCCGAGGCGCAGCGCTCAATTCTGGTTCCCTCATTCTCGCAATCTCCGTAACCCTGGCCCGAGTCTCGTTAGAATACACCTCCAATACCTCGTTGCGATTTTGTGGCAACCGTGAACGCCCGAGCCAAAGGCGCACCAGTCTCGGAATGTAACGGGGTATTTGAACGTTAGATGAGGGTCCACTGCTTGAGGTAGCTTCTAATGCATCCAAGATGTTGTTGAATTGGATAGATGTGTGCAGGAACATGACATGAAAATGAAGGAGGTCTGGAACTTCTTCAAATAAGGGTCGGAAGTCGTCGAACTCACAAGTCTCGAAGGCGAGGGTTCTAATACGACAACAGGATCGCCGAATAAAAGAAAGGAGCACCTCGAGAGAGCCGAAGAACGTGAGGGAAAGGTGAACGAGAGCGGGAGCATTGACGATACCCAGAGTAGCATGCTCGTGACCCCTGATGTGGAGGGAGGTCAAGTACTGTGGAGACCACTTTGGAGCTGGACTAGTGAAGATCTGGGCATCCGTCGCGCCACAGTATTCAAGGTTCGCGACTCGCACCTCCGGAAGGTTAGGAAGCACTCGACCATGAATAATATCCTCTATCGCGAGATGGTGGATTGTCACTCGTTTGCAAGCCTCCCAAGGCCACCAGTAGTCCATTCGCTTGAATAGCGTTGCACCCATGGTCACTGTGCGGAGAGCAGGAGCATTTTTGAACACTTGCAACCTTTGCATATACGCTTCCATCGGAAACGGTTCGCCAGGTAGGGAAAGATCGGGTGTGTGCATAAATTCTTCCGGCACCATACAGTGCAAATCCTCAAGACGTGGAAATACCGCCTGGTGAGCGCCTAGAAGGTTACCGAAGTTATATAGAGACACAGGAAACCTGAGACCCAAGAACTTCCAGCGTTCTCGATGCTTCCAAAGAATGGGAATCAGGGCATGAAATATTACGTGACAATTAGTTTCAAGGATTATTGTCAACGACATGTTTTGCGCACGCTCTAGAGATAGGGAGAGCAGTAATTTCTTCCATTCGGAAGTACAATCGTCGGTACAATCTTTATGTTCATGCGCCTTGTCTAGAGGTAAGAAGATGCGAGTCCAAAGTTCTGGAGCCTTGAGGGTAATATCTCTGAAATGTCTGGATACAGAGGCGTATACCCATGGGGGTGATCTGCTATCCAAGCTGGGGGAACCAAGGCCAATGGCGAGACACATGGACTTCGCAAGAAGCTCGAAGGGCAGTTTCTCGATGGGGGACTTCCGTGTGAGGGTATTAAGCATCGTTAAGAGTATCTGAGGAGCAGAGCAGAGGAAAGGGGTGTTAGTACCCCCCCTAAAATTCGACATTTCATATAAAATGTCGCGCTGAGGTTACAGACACGTGTGGCCTGATTCACGGTCAATTGTTCCATTTGAATGTGGGCAATGGGGCAGCACAGAATGCAATAAGAAATGACAAGACTCGTTGAAGACCGGATCTACGGTGAATTGTGGTGATTAAGTATATATGGAAGTCTATCTTAGTCCGATATTATAATATATTATACAACAACCTACTAGACCAGAATGGCCTCTGAACATGAATCCATGAGAATCAAGCCAACCAGTGCACATCAAATTTAAATGCCAAGAGAGGATCGACAAATTTTAGTACGTATCACACATAAAGGCAGATACGGAAGAACATACATGAGGCGTATACCATTACGTGAAGCAACTCTTTCAGCCAGGGGAGAGTTAAATGGCAAGTAGCGAGTTCAAAAGGCTGTTGGCCGATGAGTTCATCTTGTGCGGAAGGCAACATCGCGAAATCAACTAATAGGCTCGGATATTATAGAAACCTTTAATCGCTGTCAAAACTCAGGGAGACTCGCCTTCCAGTGATAAGATCCGTTGAGTACAATCCTGTTGAAGGCCACAACAAGCAAATTCGAGCAGACTTCCATACTGTGTTTATACTAGCACCAGATTTATGCTGCAGATTGGTGTCAATTGTGGAGGAACAATAATAAATGGACGAATCGTAGCCAGTATGACCAGATATCCACCTCTTCACCCCGCTGGGCCCGGAGTTGACAGTAAAGCTCGGAAACGGGGCCTAAGCGGAGCAACGTGGAGAGAACCTTCGAGCTCGTGCACACAGTACGGACCTCTTCGATCGCCATGCTGCTTCGATCATGATTGTCACGTCAAAAAACGACCATTCTCTTGTCGAGGTCCTTGGTGAACTGCACTGGAAAAGGCTGAAGAGCAGCAGTCGACCTCTTTAAGGCTGGAAGAATAGCGCGACCTTCCCCTAAGCATTCAGATCATCCAAGATTTATTGTCGCACTTGATATCTGTGACGGCGGTACCTCCGTTGGGTGTATAACGAGAAGGGTAAAAATATACAAGAGTAATATATTTCAGAGCTTACATCAATAGAAATATGGACACGGGTAACAAGTAGCCTCAATTCCCGGTCATTGATTCAAGGTAGAAACGACTGTTGCTTTTGTCAATTGATTTAAGTGTTGAAGCATACTGCACAAGAAATTAGATGGCGACCCCTCCAGGATACTTGCACATGGACTTCTGTGTCAATGATCAATGATCACCTGCAAGGGAGATATCGTGTCAATAATTTATCCAGTCACCTTGACAAGCGTTGACTTGGGTGAGGTCGAGGGATCCAGGATTATCGGTTATCATCCAGCTTGGCGCTCCCTGCAGTACTACACAGCCACAAGTTCCTTCACATGGTCACGGTACCTCAAAGGATTGAAGCATTCTAGCGGTCTGCTCTCAGACGTTTTATGCTACTCTGTGCACAACTACTCATGGTTATGTTCTCTGATCTAATCTGTACGAACACGGTCCAATCACGGGAGTTTCGGGTGTCTGCTAAACATTGAACCGTTTCAACTTGCTCATCTCAATGGGGCTTGACACGCATCACCAACAGAGGTCATCATAGCAGAGAGGGAGATCACGAATAGCGCCAATCCGCTCCAGACTCAACTTATCCTCTCATTCTGCTCACCGAATACCACTATGCATCTCAAGTCTCTGTTCCAGGACTTACCACCTATCTCAGCGACGAATCTCCATAATGTGTTGTTCAAACGGCCAGATCAAGCGTTGTGGGAGGACTACACAGCTTATATCGATGCGCAGACAAATCAAAGTGTTGGATTTAGAGAGTTTTTGGAGCGTGTGTACAATGCTGGTACGGGGTTGGGAAGTGATGTCAAGTTGGGCGGACTGGGATTGAAGCCTGGAGAAGTTGTAGGGATTATCAGTGAGAATTCTATTGTAAGTTCAGTTGACTTGTTTGGTCGGAATGGATTGCGCTTATTATGTTGGTGGGGTTACTTAGGATTATATCACACTAGTGCATGCTCTGCTCTCTCTAACGGTCCCATTCGCACTGCTCTCGTCTCACTCTACTGCTTTTGAGCTCCAACATACGATTAAGCTCACGAAGCCTACACGGCTGTTCGTAGATGCTGGGTCTCTTCCTCGTGCTGTTAAAGTGGCACAAGAAACTGGGATATCGAAAGACAAGATATACGTGCTTGCAGGGAAGGCTCCTAGTGGGTTCTTGCACTTCGATGATATAGTTAAGAGGGGTAGAGAAGGCGGTTTGCAGAGAGTTGGTGTAATAGAAGCAAAGAAAACCACATTGGCGTTTTTGGTACTGTCTAGTGGCACGAGTGGGCTACCTAAAGGTCAGTCAGGCTATTCTTTAAACCAGAGTCATTCTAAGGGGCTCATGAGATGGTTGTTCGAATAGCGGTTATGATTACGCATGGTGGCCTCATTGCTTCGATGTTCCAGGCAATTATCATGGGCCAAGCTATCGCCGCTGCCAATCCAGTACGTTCCTTTCTCTCTCTTGCTCACTCTCCTCTCCTGCATTACTCGGTCTGATAACCATAGCCCCAGCCACTGAAGACTTCAGGACGCACCCAGGTCATCCTAGGATTCTTGCCTCTGCACCATTCTTACGGACTTCATCAATTCTCCTTCCGGGCTTTCCTAATGCCCTCCACCATTGTTATACAGTCTAAGTGGGACATTGATATAGCCATCAACGCGATCCAAAGGTATCTCTTCCCTCCTTCAGCCAGAGCCACGCATCTCATACCAGTTCAGATACAAAATAACAACACTAAACCTTATTCCTTCGATATTTCATCAGCTAGTTAATAGTCCCAGTTTCAAAAAAGCGGATCTGAGCACTATATCCGTGATAACGAGTGGCGCTGCGTATCTACCGCAAGATCTGCTAAACAGGATGCTGGGCATTCTTCCAAAGGGCGTTATGTTCGCTGAAGGTACGTCTTTGTGGTCTGCAACAGCCATCTGGGCTTCAAGGTCTAATATGTGTCTCTCATTCAGGTTACGGCATGTCTGAAGCAACTCTCGGAGCGCTGATGCGACCCTACCCTAACCTCCTCCCAGGAAAGCTTCTCACGTTTGACACAGACGCAACAGGGATTCTCGTTCCGGGTATGGAAGCCCGTGTTGTCCGACCCGAGGATGGTAGTGACGCAGGCTGGGATGAGCCTGGTGAATTGTGGTTCAAGGGTGAGACGATATCTCCTGGGTATTGGGGAAATGAGAAAGCGACGAAGGAGGCGTATACAGAGGATGGGTGGTTTAAGAGTGGTGATATGTTTAGGGTTAGTAGAGAGGGTCTTTTCTAGTGGGTTCTTTCTTCTATCAACTTTAATGTTTACTCAAACAGGTTTGGTCCGTTTGCATAGTTTCGCTGATCGAGCCAAGGTAGGCATAGAGAATCGATTTGTTTCATGTTCGATAGTCTAATGTTCCGGTGTTCAGGACACGCTCAAAGTCTCTGGAACTCAAGTCTCCCCTTTTGAGATCGAGAACGTTCTTATGACACACCCAGCCAAGTTGATAGCTGACGCATCGGTCGCAGGCGTTCGGGGACACGGTAGAACATTGGATGAAAAGGCTCCTAGGGCTTGGGTAGTCCTTACTTCCAAAGGAAAAGATATCGGCGCGGAAGAAACTATGAGGCAGTTGGAAGCTTGGTCAAGAGAGAAGCTAAGTAAGTATAAGTGGCTGAGAGGTGGGATTGAGGTTGTTGAGGAGGTGCGTTTGGGTGTTTTATACTCTAGGTATCTGTATGATTGACATTTTGATATTTCTTTTGTAGGTGCCGAAGACGCCGACTGGGAAGGTTTTACGGAGAGTCCTGGTAGAGAAGTACGAGAAGGGGCTCAAGGATAAAGCCAAGTTATAATGAATTAACCCTACTCAATACACTTTTATATGAGCTCCACATCGTCTCCTTTAATATTTAAATTGCATTCGCATGGATATCCTGGTTGAGGGAACACAACGACGCGTGATGGAGGTGCCTACCTGTGGCACATGGTCGTGTCGTAGGTTGATGGGTACCATCACTCGTGTTCATACCACCATCTATGCAAGCATTCAATAGGCATTCGGCTTGTTCTATTACTCTTTCTTTCATCCCACATATCTCATTAGCAATTTCTAGGTCTCTCACGAGAACTTTATCCGCTTCCCTCCTCTTAGAGGACTATTGACGTGGTACGACGAGTTTGAGGGAGCTGGAGCTGGACTCTGAAGTTGCCAAACACTAAAATCCCAAGGAACACACATGTCTCAATCTGATTTTGAACTCAAAACGCAACACAATGCCTGCTCATTGACCTCGATGGCTACAAATCCGATTTTTGGGCTTCAACGGGATGGGAGAGACTATACTACAGGTACGTCTGTCTTTAGAAATGAGTACAGGATGGGTAATCTGACTTCATAAGCAACAGCGATTAACACTGACGACTACGAGATCAAGTACCCTCCTGACCCGTACTGTCAAGAATTAGGTCCAGATGCTAGAGCATGGAGGGTATATCTGGATGAAGTGGGTCCATGCAACTTGATGATGGTAGAAAATCTCAGGGATAGCTTGGACCTTATGCTTCTTTTCGTGCGTTCATTTGTGCTCATGATCATATTTGGCGTTGTAACCATGTATTGTTTGAATACAAGGCTGGTCTTTTCTCAGCTGTAGTAGCCACAACTACAGTACAGTCGTGTTTGGCTCTTCAGTCTAATCCAGTGGATCTCACGAATCATCTCCTACGGGAACTTATCGAGATCACCACTGTACCGGGTTCTTCGAATTCCTCTTTCACCTTCGTTCCCTCAATTCTTGACAAGTGGGTCAACCGACTTTGGTTTACCAGTCTTTCATTCAGCCTCGCTGCCGCCTTTTGTGCTGTCCTTGCCAAACAATGGCTACTTACTTACACTACCAAATTCAACTTCATCTCCAAGGGTCTAGGCATAGCACCCCAAGATCGCGCGCGTCTTGTTCACTACCGATTTGTTCAATTCCAGCGCTGGAATGTCCCAGTAATCATAAGCATTTTACCCGTGCTCATCCATCTCTCCTTATTGATCTATTTCGCCGGACTCGTCATTTTCGTTATTCCTCTTGACTTTGGAACCGGGGTCATCGTCTCTTGCGTAGCCGGGCTGAGTGGGTTATTCTATCTCGTGACGTCTTTATTGCCAGTGCTGGTGACACCAGGGTGCCCTTATCAGACACCGTTCTCCACCTACAGTTATGAATTCGTCAGTTGGATCTCACAGTGTGTAGCAAATATTCACTCGAGATTGTTGTCGTTAGGGAATCGAAGATCAGGAAGCAGGACTACTGCAGCCAGCAGACGGCGTAAAAGCTTCCAGGAGGCGGAAGCAGAGCTTGTCACATCTCAAAAAGACTTCCTCGATTTCTCTGTCCTTAAGTGGCTCACAGAGACGTCGATCAATCCATCTGTAACCAGTATCGTCTATCAATCTTTTTCTAATCTCCCCATGTCTTCTCCGATCAACACTATCCAGTGCGCTACTACTTACTGGAACTTCATTCGACCCAAGATCTACCATAGCGCTATAAGTTTATTGTCTACTCAACCCCATTCCGTTTTACGGGAGGACAAACTGGAGAGGCTGACGAGATCGATGGTTCGGTTGTATAAGCACAGCATCATTCTTAGCACCGATTCCGTTCCGGACTTTCCTGCACATATCCAAGCCACTCTTCTTGAAGATATCGATTCGTCGAAGGCACGAGCAGCGTTCTTTCTAGCTCGGAACTATCGAGGTCTTAGACTCCCTGCTTGCGTGTGGACCTACATTATTGAACGTTCACTCGAGTGGATTGAGTCCCCCAGTGCGAAAGTAAAATGGGCGGAGGTGCAGAGTGTTTCATGGGAAATGGCCAAGGTGTACTTTGGAGGGATGGATCCTGATATAGAGATAGTGAGCACTCCCCGCGCTGGTCGGCCAGGTCGCGATGTCGATGATGGGCAAGCAAGAGAGTTATTAGTTTGTGGAGAGGAGGGTGTCCGTGTTCTTCTCCTGCGATATCTGCATCACCTCTTCTGCCCATCTCTCCATCCTTGCGCTTATCTTTCTTCAGAGGTAATGTCCTGGTCACGTCGATCCTTACGTCTCTAACCTACAAGTAACAGCTAAATCCGTTTGAAAATACTCATCTTGGTGTATGCCTTCTGAAATTTGGGGAAAAACATCAAAATCGCAGTTCAGCTGATGCGATGCTTCTAATGCGTCGCATCCGTACCTTGTTCAACGGTTGGCGGCAGCGTGGTTTGCTCACACCAGACGTGGCTCTGGGCTCAGTTCCGATTTCAACGCGCGAATTGGTTGAAACATTTGCTGATGTTATCACCTCTGGCAAGTATTTCAAAGACTCCGGGTGGTATTCTTCTATCCCATCCGAGGTCCTATCCACTTTTCACATCTTGATTCAGGGCAACAACGATCCCCACCTATTCGGGAGTTCGACTATTCAAAACCTTCTTCTGGGTTACAAAGTTCTGGCCTTACTGGAGGTGGCGCTTACACAGACAAATAGTGACCAGGATCGAAGTGTAGGTCATTCGATCTTACTTATTCTTGGTGACGCTTTCTCCCGGGGATCATCATCGGCGTTCGCCCACTTCAAGGCACACGGTGGTATCGAATTTCTCCGAGATTCAGTAATCCTACCCCTCGTATCCAACCACAATCTTCTTGGAGGACAAATGAGCTCCGAAATGCTGAAAAAACATTTTGTTCCAGTGGCTGAGCTACTCCATCACTACGTCCTAGGTCTCATCTCGTCGTATCGCCTAGGCCAAGATGTATCCCAAGACTTCAACTATCTATTCAACTCAATGAACTTACGTTTCTACGTTCTGATAACGCTTAGAAATGTCATCGAGACCCCTAAATACTCGCCATCTTGGAGTGCCGTGAACACGGTATTGGAGCTGGGTAAGCTCACATCTAGTCTTTTCCAAGGGCTCCGGTATGCGAACATAAGATTCGTCTGGCAGGAGATTATAAGCGAGATTGACAAGGGGGAGAATGGGATGATCGCGAAGGTATCTGGCCATCGATGGCTCAGCACGGCTAAACAGGACCTGTATACCAGTATCAAGGACTTGAAAGCAACTGTTGAGGAAATGGTTGTGGTGGATGATCACGCCTAAATATGTACTTACCGTCATCCACAGTATCTAAGCCCCTCAATTTAAGCACTGCATCTTTATGAACAAGTTCAGTCAGCTACGAACCGAGTGGTTAGATTGATGAAACACTCGGCGTTGGTGGTCACTCTGCCATAACATCACTACCACACCAGAGATTCAATATTGAATTCCGAGGCTTGAACTAAGAACTGCATCGGTGCCACTGAATTCAGAGCTACTCTTTTACTATCGGTAACTAGAAATCACAAGTCGGGTTCGAGGTATGGAAAATGTGGAGATTTGTGGGGGCTACCCTACTCGCGAGGAATGCATGGCTGTGCCTCCATTCGTGTCGGATTTTCTCAGAGGTGCGTGTGTCTATTTTTGTCATTATCACACGGATAACATGGACACGTCGCTACATCCATTTTTGCCTCCTCGGTTCTGATTCTCCTTGAATTCACAATGATAGACTAGTTCAACCACGATTTCCGAGGAAGTTGACAATTCGCATGGAATTCAGATGAAAGCTCCAACTAAACGACAACAAGGGCATATAATAATATCAACGAATGATTCTGAGTGTCTGATGAAGCTGCTCTCACCGAATAAAATCCTGATCAACCTGAGGAGCTGGCTGATTTGTTAACGAGTAACTTGACCTATGTGTGGTGACAGCTACACTCGAAATCGCTGTTGTCCAGCACTTCTGGTTCTCAGACCGTGTCAATGGGCCAGGTTAGCTTCTGTATGTAGCTAATTAGCGCCATTGCTCGAAGTCCGGTGTGGAGCAGGAATGATTTCAGTATTTCGTTCGCTTTCTTAAAAATATTTACTAGAATATGGGTACAATCGAAACATATTATAGAAGAGTATTTTTTGAAGACAGCAATCGTTATAGAATGGTAACAGTGTCATACGAGCATTCAACATTCAATGATCAGGGCTGAACATTCTGGCTGTTAACATAATGTTAAGCTCAGCACATGTTAATGTGGTATAGAGACGATAACTTACGGGATTTGTCCTATAACGTTGCCAGGGGGACTGTACTCGCAAACGTGGAATTGAGCTTTACCAAGCTGCTCATCCCGTCGTCAGTTCATTCATGCCAACGTCCCCAGAAATTTAGTGCTCACGTTAGGATCGAACATTCCATCACAGCTGGTAAAGGCACATCCGAGTTGCGTGGTGGCTTTCCAGACCACCTGGGTAAAGTGAGAAGGTTGCGGGTTCGATGGATCATAGTCCTTGGCTTCGTTGGTCCAGCTGGTGACTGCGTTGGAGATGGAGCCTGTATTGCCTGTTCCAGCGTACAGATTCTCTGCAGTAAATTCTATGGTCAAAATATTGCTCGTCACGACGATAAGAGGAACGCTTACCGCCAAAGGGGCCGACGGCACCGCCAGAGTGCTGAAACTTGCAATTGTTGGCCCACTTTTGGGCAGCATCGGAGAGTGTGCCGTTCCAGGTCAACGCGTCGGCACCGTGCTTGGCACGAAAGTCGTTGTGAGCTTTGAGGTAAGCGTCACTATCCGCAGGAGATGGGGCACGAGTGCCCAGGCCTTGGATGGGGTTGGCACCCGCAAGGGTAACCAAGGCAAGTAAGCAAGCGAAAGCAGACAGAATTCGAGGCATTGCAAGGAAATGTTATGGGAGATGTTAATTGTTGAATATTACCTAGCTTTTATATGCTTTCTGGGATTCATAACGAACGCCATATGAGACACATGAAAGCGCTCCGATGGCGCTGATGAGTCTCCACCCGGGCATCAGCTCCAGCTCCTTACAAACCACGTAGTGCTTTTATATCTGCGCCTTATCCTACTCGGAAGTGATACACATGCGGGGTGACGGCAGTGGTAGGAGCAAATAATTTTAGCACAACTTGGAGGTGCTGGCTGGAGTACTGATGGTTCCGCTCCACTCCTCCAAGATTCTGGAGGACGTATGTCTTGAAGAACATAGTTCCAATCTGATAATGTACATCAAACTACAGGCGTTAAGAGTAAGGTAGTGTTTGATAGGATCCAATAAGTCCCGAAGACGAGTTGATGTATAAACTCCTTGAAAGCTGGAGGAGTGACAAGAGACTGTAATAATGATTTTCCTTGAAAGACACAGAAAAGGTTTCGTCCAACTGAGCAGCTTCAGCGATGAGGTATCCACAGTTAATGATGATCAATGAGAATTAGAGCAATTGGTCTGTAGTCGCGAGTTGTGAGGATGTGGTTGAGTTTTAGCTGAAGGGCCACAAACGTGACAATTGTTTATGTAACAATGCGTTACTCGACTGATTCAATCTCCGACACGCGACGTGACACGTATCGCCGAATGACCAACACCACTCGTTCCAATCATCGAGTCTGATTTCCATGCCCAGATACTCTGTTCTTCCCAGATATCCGGCTCAAGTTTCAACCCTTATCCAAATCAATTGCTCGTTAGCAGATCGATTATTCTATATCGGAGGCTGAGAAGTATATCCACGCTCTTAGTCAACCAACTGCTCCCAATCGCGTCGATGGTTCCCTATCAGAAGTTAAGGAGTACATCCGCAATCTCAAAACTATCGGGAACGAGCACTCCGGGATAGGTGTTCTCCTGCCTGAGATATCCTGGTGATGTACATTATCCTGTCCATGAATCAATTTTACCCAGCTCCTTAGAAACTCCATGTTGAGCTCACGTTGTTTTTTTAGCCATTGGCGTAGTGTCGCACTGGAATGCCCACAATTTTGGGCAGGTATACCGTTGACACTGTGCAGGCACTTACCTCAGATGCTGGCGAGGTCCCAGGACTCTCCGTTCTCCCTTAGAATATGCTCGATAATCGGTTATCGGGATCACTCATTTGGCCCCAGGCTGTTGGCGGAGTTGCACATCACGTCGGTTGCATTTCCTCCCCAAGAATTTTTACGCAAACATCGCTGGAATATACACTATTCTGCGTGGTGCGACACGAGTCACTCAATCCCACACCCTTACATACTCTCAGTCTACCGATTGCTATACCCTGTACACATGAATCCTTATCCTCTGAGCGTATATGATCTACTTCACCTACTTATAATTATAATTTTGTTCCTTTTTACCTACCCAATCATTTAATCGCTTCTTCCATCGCTTTGGCCGGGAAATTCCAACCAGACAACAGCAGCAGACATCAGTGGGATCTCCTCGCTGGTTCAGTCTTAGGGAAAATGGAAACTCCTTAGACCTCGCTACCATCTCAACGAACTTGCCACTCCATGGCTCTAGTGGTATGCACGCCCAAAACTCTGGGCAATTCAGTGCGACTGTACGCCAATGACTGCAAACCAAGGTAAACCGGACATGGAATTTCCAAGGAACAGCTCTAAATGGTTCTTGGCTAGATGGACAAACACATTCCACCAGGATATTCGACAGCATTTCAGGCGGAAGTGCATTGATCTCGGTATACTCGTTCCTGATGGTGGTGAGAGCCCTGACGTAGTCGTTCGCTTCTGATAGAGAATCATCGTAGTCGTTCACTTCTGATATATAGTAATCGTCGACCTGTTGACGAGCAGCAGCTTTGGAGAGGTGTTGGGGGTTGAGGCGAAGATCAGAGAGAGCAAGAGCTGGATATGTGGACATGGAGGGCTGATTCTACGATGATTGGCAAGAATCTTTCCGAATCCAGTGTGCTATGTGGTCAAGTGACCTTATCACTTTTCAATGACCAAGAGTCAGCGATCTGACCTGATCTCAAGTTAAGTAAGCTCACGGACCCAGCCGAGGGCATGCATTGTGCAACGGTAATCGGCTCATGCGGGAATGCCTATTGGTCTAACCAAGATATAGCCACATCACCGAGTTTTGTATTGCGCTGTAATGCCCGCTGAATTGAAGCCACTAGACAATATCGGACGAAAGCTAGAGAAATGCCAAGTACTGACTCGCGCGGGAGTCGACGATGGCATCAGGTACATGTACTGTGGCTCTGAGCAGCGGGATCATTCAATAAAGGACAAATGCACTGTGCTCGAACTTGCTGTATCTTGGGGTTTCGGAGAGTGGAAGTGGATAAAGTGGTAGGGTGTCTGTTACAGTATGTCGCGTCAGGTCTGGCGTGCAAGCGAACAAGAACTTCAACATTTCATTCAGAAAGTGACTACTATGATACGAGTACAGTAAACAAAAACTCTGAACGAGTCACGCCTGAAGACTTCGACCTTCAAAATACATCTCAGAAGATCATTCATGGCTGAACGTTTTGGCTATCAACACAATGCCAGCCTCTTAGTAAATGTTAATCTGGTGTAGTTATGACTACTCACGGGAATTGTCCAATGACGTTGCCAGGGGGGCTGTACTCGCAAACATGGAACTGAGCCTTGCCATACTGTTCATCCCGTCATCAGTTCATTTTCAGCCTGGAGTATTATACACTAGCGCTGACCTTAGGATCGAAGATACCGTCACAACTGGCAACGGCACACCCAAATTGCGTAGTCGACTTCCAGACCATCTGGGTGAAGTGGGAAGCTTGCGGGTTCGATGGGTTGTAATCCTTAGCTTCGTTGGCCCAGGAGGCGATTGCATTTGACACAGCGCCAGTACCGGCGCCCGCTCCGGCATACAAGTTCTCTGTAGTAGATTAGGTGGTTAAAAGTTGATTCTCTACAAGGATGAAGAAGAGGATGCTTACCACCGTAGGGGCCTACGGCACCTCCAGAGTGCTGAAACTTGCAGTTGTTGGCCCACTTTTGGGCAGCGTTCGAGAGTGTGTCACTCCAGGTCAACGCCTTGGCGCCGTGACGAGCACGAAGGTCGTTGTGTCCCTTGAGGTAGGCATTCCTGTCTGCAGGAGAAGGGGCACGAGTTTCCAACTCTTGGACGGGGCTGGCAGCAGCGAAACTAATGAAGAGAAGCAAGCAAGTGAAGGCAGAAAGAAGGCGAGACATTGTTAGAAAACGTTGTGAGGGATGTAAATTGTTGAACCACACCTAGCTTTTATACTGTCTAACAACCGCTAGGAAGCCCAGCTGAAACGCATGGTAGATTGTAAAACCGCTTCGATGCCGCTGATGAGTCTGACGCGGGTATCAACGTTAACTCCTTGCAGACCACGTAGTTCATCTAATAGCATTCATTTATGTCAATCCTCCATGCGTTTTCCGCGTAATGGAAGCACTGATATGTAGCAAGACTTACTAGTGTTCTAGACACCATCAAGGTAGTATCAACCTCGTACGCCTTGATACGTCGAACGACCAGGCACTCTAATTTCAGTAGTCATCTTCCAGACCAAAGCTAAAGGGCCTATCTCAGCTGAAACTCGAACAAGGCGCCACGAGTTGAGTATTTGGGACTATTGTGCTCCACGGGAGGTCTCAAATGTGCTTGTACCGGCCCAGTTTGCGCGGCAAATGAAGGAATCATTGCTTCATGTACTAGGTTTGCACCATGAGCGGTACGAATATCGCTAAGTAATATATTCCACCTCATCCCTCTCATGAGGGCGATGTTTGTGCTGGTATTCGGCGTAGCGCAATCGACAAAGGCGGTGTTCTGCAGGCAGGAGGGCATCTGGAGTTTGCTCCACTCCTTGAAGAACTGCAGGACGTACATATTATCGTAACTAAGATGGTTCCTAAAGCCTTGACGTGAGTTGTCATATAAACGATTAAGTGTGACTGGGCGGTTGATAGCCTTCAATTAGGTTCCGAGCATGTCCAGGAATGCTAACGTGATCCAGGCAAGCACCGCCACCTCTCGCCAACCTCCGTCACGTCACAACATCACGCCTTGATGCCATCAACCCGAGCTTACATTACATTGCACTGTGAACATTCATATTCTTCTTTTGGATAGCTATAGATGACGGCACTCGTCTTTTTCTAGTTGTTGGTGTAGGCGAATGTGGGTTAGCATCTGTCTCATCTTCGCTCGTTCATCCGGGGCTTCATTTAATTAATTTAAGTGGTACACTTTCTTCGTCTTAAGATGGAGACACTGGAGATTTCTTCACAACACTCCCACCAAAGAGGCTACGGTTCGTTCTTACAAGAGCAGCAATAACCTTTGTGCACAAATCATGGATTAAAAGTAATGAAGCTTTCATATAAGTAGCAACAACGGGATTTTTCCAGGACTAGCAGGCAGACGTTGGAATGAACCAGGATACAAGCATTAAGCGAATGAAGTTGGGAACAACGAGAGCCTACGAGATGAGTAGCCGATATCATAACACTTCTTATAACACATTAAACGCCTTGTTAATACGTCCGACTGTTTCTCGCCGTCATGCTTAAGTGCTTGATATGTCGACTGTGGTGAATCTTGCCGTATGGGTATGATGCTGTTGTCAGTTTGCTTCAACTTCTATTCATTCCATATTGTCTATTAGCACTGCTTAAAGTTGCTGGGGTTTGTTTCCTTGTGAACAAATGGGGTATTGGAATCTGGATGATGGGAGTACAGTAGTGTGAGGACGCAATGGTCATGTGCCTGTGTTTGGACCTAAGTTACGACGAGTTCGTCATTGTAGGATTTAAGCAACCTCACAAGACCAGCAACAGAGGAGCTATTTCTTTAATTCTTCCAAGATCAATTCCTCCGAGACCAGTGTTGAGCGCAGAACAATGACTGTAAGCAACACAGGTTGGCAACAAAGGAACAAGCTGACAGACACAAAAGATCGGTAGAAATAAGAGTGGTAGACATTCGCATTATAAAATACCAAAACCAATAACTACACAAGCCACTACATAAGCCCTAAGCGAACTCAAACCCTTAAGAGATAAAGCAGAAGAAGAATCATCCCGACTCGGAGCAGGCGACTCATTAGAAATCTCCTTCTGAGGAACACTTCCAGATGGGGTAGCTTGAGGAGAATCAGGGGTAGCAGTTACAGACGGAGGAGACGCAGTTGGTGTGGATCTGAGTGGTGTGGACGTGCTTGTTGTGTGTGCAACTGTAATATCCGGAGCGTCGTGAGCTTCTTGAGTGGGTGCCAGATCGAACGAGGCTATAATCAATGAGGTGTCCATTATGAGTCGCTGTTGCCATACGCAATACGATAGAGAAAATGATTGCGTACATTCAAATGCTCCACCAGCGTTAGCGGCATCTAAAACAGCTTGTTGTAAAAGATCGTCGGCATTGTCTGGAACTAGCGAAAGAAATCCGACCCGTGGAGGATCAACGGACGGGTGCGTGTTGTTCCCGAAGTGGAATGCAATCAGGTTGCTAGAAGGAAGGTGAACTCGTCAGCATGCAGGCTTTTTTTAGAAGATGTATATATATATATATGTTGGAGAATCTATATTGAGAACGTACGATTTGAAGAATGGATCTCCCAGACTCCAGCTGAATTGAGCGCCAAAAGCTGGTTCGTCGGTGGAAACGAGGTTATCTGCTAGACAGGTTGCTGCGCCTCCGTTAGCTGATGGGCTGATAAAGTCTCTTGGGTCGACAGGAAACAGCTGAAAAACAATTGTCAGTTAACCGACGCCACTGTGTGTGCGAGAGAGGTGCTCTCAATCGAACACATGCCTTGCCGCCGATTTGGTACGCAATCCTGTGAGGCACGTTGCAGGGTACGAAGGGTTGACCGCCAGCTGCGAACGAGGAAGAGACGGTGCTGAGGATGGCATCGACGGTATCTTGAGGTCCTCGGAGGAGTGAGTTGCCCTAAGAGGATGAGTAAGTAATCAAGTAAGTGAGCGTACAAGTATACATGGTAGTGAGCGGATGAACGAACCGTGTCTATGAGGGCTGAGACTCTCCCTGGCGACGTTCCTGTTAAACTAGACGGAGGGAGCTGCTTTCCGTCGAGGAATACAGCGTCGATATCGATCTCCCAGCGGCTATGAGAGGACGATGCATTGAGTCTCAATCGCGAGAGTGTACGGATAGAAAGCGGGCTTACAAAGGGTAGACTTCTTGGGGAGCGAAAGACGGTGGGGGCATGCCTCCATCTTTCACGGAGTAGAGACGCACAGGGACCCAGGTTAAAAGACTTTCGTCTACGCCGTCTGGAAGCTTGCCGAGATGCAGCATTCCGGTTCCGCCGACGTCTACTTGAACGCGCTGGAGCGAGATCTAAGTTTGATGTGGAAGTGAGGTTATGAACGATAATGGAAGAAGCAGAATCAGGTGTTGCTTACGGAGAAGATATCCTCGTCGAGGGCACCTGTCATGGCGATGCGAGTAGCGAGAGGGCCGTCATCATGGATGTGGTTGATGAAGTTGTCCGTTTTGTCTGGAGTAGGTCCGAACTTGAGAAGGGCAAGATAAGAATATAGCGTTGAAAGTAAGGTATATTGATGCAACGACGTACCCTAGATTCAACGACTGCCTGTTGGATCTGACTTCCACTAGGGAACCCTAAGCCGAATATCCCAGAAGCGCCAAACTGGATCGCAACGTTGTCCGTCTCGTCGATAGCAGCGAAGGTCTGATTTGCCATCGTTACACCTGCGATGGTGATTGTCTCAATGGCGATAGGACCAGAAGCTGTCCGTGTTGTAAATGATCGTAGTATAGAAGAGAGAAGAATGAGGAGAAAGAAACGAACCAAATGTTCCGGTTTTTGAGTCACCGTAGAGCATTTTTACAGAGCTTCCGGTCGTTTTCAGGCCAGCAGATGGAAGTTTGGCGCTGTTGGTACTTCGACATAATGGCGTTCTGCATCGGTCGGTTATGACCCAGTTGTCGGCAGAGCCTGTGTCTGTAAAAACAGAAATGACGATGAGTACCAGCAGAATAAGAAAATGGGTTCAACGTTGATGGCAGACGTTGTTGCCATGGCAACGGCTGAGACTAGCATAGCCCCCTCGGTAACGGTGGTGGAAGGTTTACAAGAGAAATGGCTCACCGATGTTGACTGCAATCGTGACACCACTTGATTCGTACTCGACGGGGACGCTGTACAACCTATACCACAAGGACAAAGCTCAGCTCAGGCTAAGTCTTCAAACGCAGAAGAACGACGTACAAGTCCGCATTATCGCCCAATCCTATTGATCCACTGACGTCCTCAGCTCTCTTGACGATGCTCTTCCTCGGTCTTCTCCTTGTTATTGGGATGTCATATCCTCGACGTTGATGGGAGGTGGTGTTAGTAGTTGCAGCAGCAGCAAGTGGATGTGAAGCGCCACGTTCTCTTAATGGAAAGGCGTAGCCTGTGTGCGAAAACGAAAAAGCGAGAGCTGACCAGAGCAAGAAGGAGAACATGTAACAATAGGTGTCCAGCACACAGAAGAGTATTAAAGCGTTATAAGAGAGAAGAGAAGGAAGGAAAAGAGAAAATGAAAGGGAGGGTGAGAGCGAGAAGGGAAGAGCCCAGGTGCGCACATTGTTGCGTTGACGAGAATAGCCTCTGTGATGAAATCTAATGATGCGAAGTGTGCTAGACTTGCTTGGCAGCAACTGTCGATGTGAGTTGACTTGGACGTTTAGAGGTTGTGACTTGCATTGTATTGAACATGTAATATGAATAAGTTATAACAAGTACTGTATACATACTGGCGATGGATGTCTATGACAAGTAATAAGTTGAGTACATCAAAAAGTGGAACCGGGAGGAATCGGAACGGAGGCTTGGTGAGTCTCGGTAACAACTGATAGGGAAACTCATCCTAACACGGAGAACTGGATTTTGCTGTAGCCACTGTTTAATTTACAAGCCATCACCGCTTTTCTCTTGTCGAATCAGCCATCTTCTGTTACTAGCAATCGTCTATGCCTCTAATCGTTACTTGAAGCGGTTTACTAATACCAGTCAGCCCTTCATAGATTCTATTTCGATCTCTCTCGGTCGTTACTTGCGTCTCGTTGTTGCTCTCTCATTGCAGTCAAACACAATGCACCCCTCGATCTAGACGACTTGTTCATCCTCTCCTGTATAGACATCGGGGATAAGCGACAGGGCAACTGGTTACTTGCTCCTCCCATCTATGATGGCCCTCATCTATTTGACTTCTACCCTGCCACTTTTGGCGACTTCCATGGCCTACCCTGCAACCCTCCCTGCGTCTGCAAAACTGGTGATTGCTGGATGATACACAGAGGCGATGACTGGCGATGAATTCTGCGAGAAGCCCGCCTTGTATGTAAACATCCAATCCAAGGCAACGGGCTTGAGACTGTGAGGAGTACCTCGACTCACGCGATGCCAAGTGGTCGTCGATAGATCTTGTGCATTTTGCGGACGCAAGGAGGGGCGGTGTCAGTCCGCTCTATATCGGGATAGGCGTTATCCGTGAAAGTCTCGGTTTTGAGACGGCTACTAAGGCTGCAAGGCTGTTCTAGGTTCCCCGATAACGAAGTGGCTTTGCGTGAGTCCGTTGTCACCTGCTCCACTGGCCCAAAGCTTCTCGACTTCCATCTCAGGGTCGATCCTGTCCCCAACCTTCGTGCGCTGTTCACTCCTGTTGAGGGCACGGATGCCCTGTGCTTCTGCGAGAGCAGAGAGCAGTCGTGTCTTCCTTCTTATTGCCACTCATGTCGCTCCCCCACCTGCTGTGTTTCATCTCGGCGTCACCAATCCAAAATTCATGACACCTTGAT
>CEMT01388791.1:41398-97696 GCA_900068985.1 Pterula multifida | reverse complement strand
ATCTCCAGTACACAGATGCTGAGCCTGGAAAATACAGATCTATGTGGGTGCGTTGCTCTTCATTTCTAGCAGGCTCATGTGCTCTTTGTCTGAGATAAATGAAAGTGTGGCAGGTACTCCATGGAATATAACTGTTGAGCCATTGGGATCATTACAAGTCTGGGAAATTTTCTGATGTATTTTTGGGTGTTAGAATGGTGGAGGCTTCGCAGCAATATATGGTCCGGATGGTAGACGACTTACTCCAAGTGATCCATCTAAGGAAGGAATCCTTTATGCAGATATTAACCTCGACGATCTCTGCACGGCTAAACTGAGTGTGGACCCAGTTGATCACCAGTATGTTGCTCCAGTCCACTCACTAGATTATTGTTCAACTCAAAAATTAGATCTCGGCCAGATCTTTTGTCAATTCGTGTAGGAACATCGCCTTCGAGCCCAAATAACATCGTCAGTTCAAGTGACCGAGGAGGTTATACATTGTTGTCCAAGATCCCTCAACTTTTGGATTGAGGTACGCAGACGTGCACCGCCTCTCCTCTGATCAATGCTCTCAGATAGATGTAAAATGGATGGTTAGTAAATCGAAGTGTCGACAATAAATGTGATTGGATTTTGGCAGCTGAAGCCTGAAGCCTGAAGCCTGAAACCTCGCAAGTTACACAAAGGTGACTTTACTCGGTGAAAAGGTTCTCAAACTTGTGGAATCGCCATGTTGGATGATAAGTGACAGTAGCTGTTACATAGGGTTCCCTTGCTGTCAGCAGCACGACTAGTCTACCAGTGTGTTTGTGTGAGTGCATGTGAGAGACTGTCACGCGGTCGCTTTAGCTCCTTTCATTCGAGTATCCTTGGGCGCTCAAAGTCTGAGTCTTTGGTGATGTTGATAATACATTAGCAACCCCCGATGATAATACATAAAGGAGGCCTGAGGAAAAGATTCCATAGATAAACAACGACTTGACATAGATAAATGTGCTATTTGCGCTTATTCGGCTTCCCCTTAGAGCTCGGCCCCTTCCTGCCTGGGTCTGTAGTGGGTTTGGCGGGCACTTCAGGTTGAGACCCGATAATAGCCTGTCCCTGGGCCTCTACAATAGCACTTCTGCTGAGACAGAAGTCTATATGTGTATTGAGTCCATCATTGTTTGAAGCAGGGAAAGACAAAACTTTGTTGCAAACAGGACAGTGTGCCATTTCCTCAGCTTTGGAGCAGGGCTTTGAGTCGGAACCTGCGGATGTTGGACCTACAATCGACGAACTAGAGGGGCGGGAGCTACTTCCTGAACGGGGACGTGCCATATCTACGATTGACTCCTGCTGCATCGCAGTGTCTTTGTCGTGCAACGTTGCTTCGTCAGCATGGACCATAACATCGAGGCCCGAGGCATCTCCATCCTCGTAATAGCCAGGCATAGCGTCTTCGTCCAGAGCATCCACATCTACAATGTCATCCTCTGTGTTGAGCTTCCTCTTCTTGCTCGGTGATTGGTTGCCGGCTGGTTCAAAAAACTGGTGAAGGACCTTAAGGCGCCATCAACAGTTATAAAGATCTGACTTTACCCTTTTGATCCCTGTGGACGTGGACCTGAGATCCTTTAGTTTGGTGACTCGTAGGCCAATGAGGCGAATTTTAAGGGGAAGTCCTGCTTGCAATAATTCCTTCCCGATCTGTGTTGACCGTGAGCTTCGCGTGCATGAGAGAGAGAGAACACAATGATTGATTACCGCTAGTAGATCCTCTTTCTTTGTTATCCATCGATCTAATGACTTAGCTCTGGTAAAAACTGGATGGACTAAGAACATTTGACCATAGAAGAAAATGAAGGATATACCTTGATACGTGTGCAATTTGTATTTGAGCGTGACTGTCTTGCCTGTCCACCCGGTCTCAGTCATTTCGGATTCAAGCTCTGTGGCAACTTCTTCCAATTTAGCAAGAATAGCATCTCTGTCGGATATTGGACTGAACGTCCTGCAGAGAGTAGAATCAGCACTGAGGAAATGCCAGGCAACAAAGGAGTTACCTTTCGGCACCTATGCTTTTTTTATCCTCACGTTGGTAAGGTTGAACAATATTCGATGCAATCCCAAGATATGTTCTGAGCATGAAGTGGAGCCCGAAATGCTTATCCATCAAGGATATGATAGCCCTGTGTGTATAAATATCACAACAGGTCTAGATGAACCAGCCCTTCCCTTAGTATAGTTCCGAGATTAGGCTGAGAAGGAGCCAAACAAACCCTAACGCCAATACTATCTAAAAGTCTTTCGCCTACTCTTCCTATTCCCGGAATCTTACGAATTGAAAGGTCGTGCATGAAGTCCTTGATAGCTGGTGCAGAGAAGGGTAGATGAAATTGCCCGTTAGGTTTGTTCTTTAATCGGGTCAGCTTCTCTGAGGGTGAACATGGATCTCAAGTCTACCTTGTCCGAGCAAATCTGAACACAGATCAGCCCCGCTTCAGCGTTTGATCCAAACGTGCGCTCACCTTTGCTAACAACTAAGAAACGGCGGAAAGCGTCGTGAGTAGTGGGACTAATTCAACAAGATACGTACTTTATTGGGCGCGATACCAGCGCTGACAGTGAGGGCAGTCTCCTTGAATACAGTCTCTCTCATCTCTTGTACACAATCATCAGGATCGACTTTATGTTCCTGACAGTACTGTGTGATGCTGCGATGCTTATTGTCGTGCTCAGTGATAGATCCTTGATATATCCCATACATACTTTAAGTATCCTTCGTCGCAGCCAGCCGGGGCCATAGTCGGATCATAGCGTTTGAATACATCCATGACTCTCTTAGACATTTCAGAGTATCTGGTCGGGTTGATTTCGACAAAAATTAGGTCTGGGCACAACTTCTTCGCGATAAAACCTTGTAAATAGAGAGTGAGAGCATAATAAATGACAAAGGGTAATCACGAACCTGCCATGCCAGAGCGCACCCCATATTTGCGTGCCTCATATGATGCTGTGGTCAAAACCCCTTTACCAACCTGAAATGAGAATATTCAGCAAGTGATCCGAAGAAATACGAAGAGCCTAACTACACCAAAGGGTTTCCCGTGAAGGTCAGGGTTATATAGCAGCTCGACATTGGCAAAGAAGGCGTCCATGTCCACATGAACTATGACTTGGCTGAGGTCTCTCTGGGCTTCTAGCTCTTGAATCTTGTCCCAATTGCATCGTGTCACTGGGATATCTTGTATTCAGAAACTTAACGATGGGCATACCAAGTGGTCGACTTTCTTTTCAATCTTCGCTGAAAGATTGGGTAACTTAGTATAGAATCTCTAACTAGAGAAAGCAGACCGGCGCACACAGGTCCACGTCTTGAGCGACGGCATCACGTTCTTTTAATATCTTCTCTATTCGAGCGGTCACCTCACGATCTTTATTCTTCTCATTCTATCGTCAACGTCGATATTTATTATGAGCAACAGCATTCCATGGTACTCATTAGAGACAGGTAGCGCCTCACCTCATAGAATTGAGATCCCTTGGATACTTCCGCAATAATTCGATTGATCTCGCTTTGGTCCTTGGCTAGACTATGGGCGTACCAGGGGATGGTCAGGCGCTGTACATGAAGAGCTAAATATCCATTTATTCCTACCCTGCCTTAGTGACAGATGGACCGGCTAAGCGACGAACAAGACTCTCTGTAGTTTGTGATGAAGGAGGTATAGGTATAGTTGAGTCCATGTAAGAACTCGTTGAATAAGTTCTGTCTTATGTACAGACGGAGTCAGGTAGAACTTAGGTCGATCACACGTTGACGCGACGCGTTCTGGTCACGAGATCTGCGTCTGGAGTCATCTGACGTCAATGTGCCACTGCTGCCAGCAGACCTTGCCTCGCTTACTAGTACAGACTGGAGGGAGGAGGCCACAAGACCTTATATTTAGAGCGAATAGCTTTCCTGGATGTTCAACGGACTGGTTGGGTTCTGTTAGTTGATGAGTCTGGACCTGCAATCCCTGGTTGTATGTTCTCTGTTTTTCTACTAGCTCTTAATTATTATTATGACAACCGTATATATAGTATAAATGGGAAGTTAATAATACATCAAGAACGAGCACAGTATGAACAATAGAAATAAACAGTTGATAATTCCTACATAAAAACTCCATAAACCCTAATGGCAACAAAAAAAGGATGCAAAGCGATGGGAAGCATGACGCAGCCTCCAAAGGAGAGGAATCAGAGAGCAGCAGAACCTGCGATGCATCTTAGAGCCTCCGAGCCTCGCGTAACATCCCTCAGGAATAAGTTGATCTTTTTTTTCACATTTAGCCAAACACCACAAAGGGTGAACGTCCTGCACGACTACGGTCGCAATGGCTGGGTTAGAGGAACCGTGTAGGTTGTGAAGATGGATGCTGAGTTTGGCTCCTCTCTCGAGGTTAGACAACGATCCGAGGCCAAGGCGATAGATATGCCCATCAAGATAATCTAGCTGGATGAATTGGTGGCAGGGAAGAAAGGCGACGGTGTCGAAGAAGTAGTGGTGTTTTCGCTTGCCAGCACAGAAAGGTTGTTGGTCGGGGGGCATGAGCGATGCCGTCTTCTCTGTAAGGGCATCATAAGATGTACGATGAAGGGCGATCTGGCGCATAGCGGCAAGCAGAGCGGTGGTGTATCGTCCACCGTCTTTGCTTTCCTTGGCAGTCCCAGTAATGTTAGAAGCAGCCAAGAGAACATGTGTAGAGGATTCTGGATATCCAAACCCAGCATCTGGATTAAAATCTCTCCCTCGAGCGGACTGCCATAGCCCAGCGAACAAATCATCTGACTGAGCCTTGTCAGTTGGGGTAAACCTTATAAACCTACGGTCTCTGGCGGAGGATAAGCCTGCGGAGAAACAGCAATCAAGGGCGAGAACGATGTTGTTGCCCTTCGTAGCAGCAACATCGGCTAGTAAGGCGCTCATAGAGCGATCAGAGATGCCGGCGATACGGCCTTCTGGTCCTAAGGTGTCTTGATCGTGAGGACAAAGGACTTGAACAGTGGGAGCCTCTATCTGAGTCTTTTTATCGGCCGAATACCAGCTGGAAGGAGCGATAAGAGAGCTACCATGCCCAGCAAAATAGATAAAGATAGCGTCTCCCTGTTGAATTTCGGAGTTGTTAATCAAGTGGTTCATAATACTGTCCTCAATCGCGTGTTTCGTCGCTGCCTCATCCAAAAGCATGCAGATGTGGTGCTCTGGGACGACAAGGTCGTGTCGCAGCCAATGTTTGACTCTCTGTGCATCGTCCACAGAGGATAACAGGTTCCAGATGTTGCCGGATTTATAGGCGTCAATGCCAATGATGAGTGCAAACACACGAGAAGTCATAGTGATGTAACTGGCGATTGGTCCCATTGAAAGGAGGATCAGTGATCAAGATGACGGAATGCAAGCACATTCGGGGACACACCTAGGAATGGGGGGTAGAGGTGATCCAAGTCTGTTTGTTGTCGAATATGACCTTCATAAAGAGGACGGATGTTCATGCCTTGTGTACATTCAGCCGAGCAAGGGAGCAGACTGGAGGGTGTGTCATTGCAGTAATTCATATGATGGCGAAGCACGATTGAGTATGTAGCACAACATGCGAAGACTGGTAGGTGTAGATGGGAACATAACCATACAAGTGTTCACAGAAGAACTGATATTATTCCGGAAACCAATTGGCTGAATTACCTCTTAGTGAACAGAAAGCGAAGGAACACTATACTGACGCCCATGATGAGTGTCCAGAAGTGATGGTACAGAACAAGCAGAGTTCAACATATTACACAGCCATCCAACTCTTGAACAGACTTCCACCTCGGCCACAACATTCAGCTGCGCCCAGTGGCTTCATCTTCCAATTAATCATGAATTTCGTCTGCCAACAATGTAAAGAACCGTTGCAGGTACTCTCCGCGTCCATTTATTGTGGCCCGACTTGTATTTCATCTACTTCAAGCTTGATACCTCTCTGATAGATCTCGCCCCCTCTGCTTATGACATGATAGCAGCGTCACTGCCACTAGAATCTCCGAAAGATCAACACCTTTCGGAGGCCGAGAAACTGGACATGTTACCCTCTCCTTCATCCGTGAAAGCTGCATGGCAGCGTTCCAGGAAACAGAGCACACCAACTTCTCGGGCTCCGGAGAGGCAAACCGCAAAAAAATTGCCTCCGCCGAGCGAGTCCTTCGTGTTACTTCAGGATAGTGTCATACAGAATATTCCTATATCTACTGGGCCGAGTGCTCCACTGCAGGCGACAAAAGCTAGCTCCAAAGCAAGAGCTAATACGAAAGTTGCCGATTCGCCTGCCGCACCTCCTTCAAAGCAACCTGACTCAGACTTGCCAGTGAATCCACCACCATTGTCACATCATTTGAAAGCATCGCTGCGGCTATTCAATTTGCTCTCGAGTCGAACAGATATAGACCATCCACTTTGTGCGGAATGCACGCAAATACTTTTAACCTCACTGCAGCGTCAATTGGATGAAACGAAAAAGGAAAGAGATGGTTATATTGCCTACGAGAAGGAGATTCGGAAAGAAAAGGAAAGGGAAGCTCAAGGGATGAGTAAAGAGGAGTCTGAGATGAAAATTGAGAAGCTCAAGGCTGAAGAACGCGTGGCGACCAGCCAATTACAGGAGGCAGAACGAGAAAGAGAACGGCTAGATGCAGAGTTGCGATTACTAGAATTGGAATCAGAGGCTCTCGAGGAAGAAGAGGCAAAGTAAGTAGCATCATCTATGTTCTATTTCTAGTGCATAGCACTTAGAGGGATTTTTGCTAGCTTTTGGAAGGAGCACAACGAACAACTTCTCATTGCTGACCAGCAGGGTATGGAGCTGGCTTCCCTGCAAGCTGCCTATGACGCAGATTCTGGTACCTTGGAGAAATTAGAACGAACAAACGTGTACAACGATGCTTTCTGCATAGGACACGATGGAGTCTTCGGCACCATTAACGGGTTGCGCCTTGGCAGGGTTCCCGGTGTCGCCGTAAGTCTACCCTTGGAAAGATTTTTGTTCTAATTTTCATCATCCTGAAGGTTGAATGGGCTGAAATCAACGCAGCCTGGGGACAGACATTACTTTTGCTCTATACGATCGCTCGAAGGTTGCGTTACACGTTTGAGAAGTGTGTATCAAGCCCAACTTTGCAGAATCTCATCTCATCCTAATTTAGCTATAGCCTTGTGCCGATGGGGTCCTTCTCTCGTATAGAGAAAACTACTGGAGACAAGGCTAGTTACGAACTGTATGGCTCTGGCGATCTTCACTTCGGCAGACTCTTGCACAACCGTCGATTTGACTTTGCCATGGTAGCGTTCCTAGATTGTTTGAAGAACATCATCGACTTTGTCAAGTCTCAGGACCCACAAGTGGAATTTCCACATCAGTGCGTTGGATTTCATTCTACGTAGTTTGTATATATAATCTTACTGGGCGATAACAAACAGGATATCCAAAGATAAGATCGGAGAGGCGTCAATTAAGTTACAGTTTAATCAGGAAGAGGCATGGACCCGTTCTTTGAGACATGTTCTACTAGCGTTGAAGATTCTTTTGAAATGGACAGCGAATGGGGGGTTTACATAGTCCAGGTTTATTGTGAAGAGTGCATGAATCGTGATTGGATCATAGTTGTCTATAATCACATCTTATCTTCTGCGTCAATTGAGTTCATTTCAGTTCTTGATTATCTTTGTAACTTGCCTTCTTCCACGATGTTAACGCCCACAACAACCCATATGGAGTCTGCTGGACTCGAAGCGTTAAGCACATGGATGCTTTGCTGACTACAAGCGGTAAGTCCATAAAGATTGAAGCAAGGATGACAAAGAATCCTGACCAAGATAAGCGACTTATCTGACAAACCCACATTTTGGCGATGTAACTGCCGGTCCAGGTTCACCATACTTTTTAAATAATCATCGTTCTCAGGATTTGCAATCAGCTCCCATTATTGTCTCATCTGCCCGCTTTAACCCACCATATTCCCCAATGGGCCTTCTCTACCTGGGCACTCCTCTCGGTTGGGAGGACGCAAAGAAACATGCCGATCATGTTCGACATCATGGTATCACACAGTTTCTGAATATCTGGAAACGCCTTAAGGATAGACAGGGCGATGATCTCCTTTGGGGAGACGAAGTGAGTAGTTTTGGGGATTCATGAAGTATGTGTCTTAATATAATCATCTCTCCTGGTGGTGCACCCCGTTGGCAGATAGAATATATGGTTGTATCGTTCAATGACCGGGAAAAGAATGCGGTGCTTTCACTGAGACAGACAGAGATCCTACAGAAACTGAGCAGCATTGTGGATCACATCAGCTCAGAATGTTCCCCTTCGTAAGTCAGTACACCATGACAGTGTTACCACTTACTCAAGCTCTGAGAAAGGATCTGCGTGCCGACTTTCCACCCAGAATATGGAAGATATATGTTAGAGTCAACTCCCGGCGCACCATACTCAGGTTCTATATCCGACCTCTTATCTGTTGAGAACAACATGCGCTATAGGTTCACATTTTCTATTCCTCGGAGCATATAAGACGAATACCTTATCGTTTGTTTTTCTGTTCCTAGACGGAGCCTCGCTCGCTCGCATCTGAAACCCAATGAAATTCCGATCACATTCACATCGTTCCCCCGACTGGGTGCTCCTGGCGTATTCACAGAGCCATATTATTCACCTGATGATGCTATATCTAGCCACAGTCTCTTCCTTCCCCAGGAAATCACGAATCCTCATGCTCGTTTCCCGTGAGATAACTGTGCTTCTTATGCGGTTTGCATACTTATAACAGTGTTGCCTCATCAGTACCCTCACTGCCAATATTCGCACACGAAGAGGAAGCAAAGTGGCCATCAACCTCCCTATCTTCTTTGACGAGAAGACCCCAAAGCCATTTGTCGATCTGGCCATTCCATGGGATCGTGCAATCTATCCCGAGGACTTTGGTATGTATATTTAATCTCAGTACAAAAGTGTGAGAAAAACCCGACTCATTTCGCCCCGCAGAGGCTAAAAATGGCGAAGCGTTACCAGACCACATATATCTAGATGCCATGGGTTTTGGCATGGGATGTTGTTGCCTTCAGTTGACCTTTCAGTCCTGCAACGTTGAAGAAGCTAGGCGATTATATGACGGATTGATTCCTATTGGGCCATTACTTGTGAGTGGTTTTTGCTGGATCACAGTTCAAGCCACCATCTGTCGTACATGGGTACCATGCGCTGAACGACTTTTCTTTGCTTATAGCTTGCAGTTTCTGCTGCGAGCCCGGTTTGGAGGGGCTACCTAGCGGATGTGGATTGTCGGTGGAATGTGATCGCTGGGAGTGTCGACGACAGGACGGAAGAGGAGAGGGGGTTGAAAGTAGGCGTTATTTTCCTCTTTCCCAGAGGCTATGTTGATGAGCTCTGTTTAGCCTCTGAAGAACGAAAGATTTGTGATACCTAAATCCCGTTATGACAGTGTTGATATGTACATATCGGAGAATTGGTTGAACAGACCCCAGTATAACGACACTAACCCACCATATGATGAGAAGATTTATGCCCGGCTTAGAGATGAAGGTAGGAGACCTCCAGTAGCCTGTAGCCCATTGGCTCAAGTCGTATTGAACAGGCCTTGATGATTTACTGTCGAAGCATATCTCACACCTCTTCATACGAGATCCCCTGGTAATTTTCAATGAGACGATAGATCAGGACGACGAGTCTAGTACGGATCACTTTGAGGTAGACTTTTTCTTTCCTCTTTTTGCTTCAGGTTTTCATAGAAGCATTACAGAACCTTCAGTCCACAAACTGGCAAACTTTGAGATTCAAGCCCCCGCCAGCAAACTCATCAATAGGTTGGCGCGTTGAGTTCAGAAGTATGGAAGTTCAAATCACCGATTTTGAGAATGCTGCTTTTGCTGTGTTCGTTGTACTTCTTTCGCGGGCAATTTTGCATTTCAACGTCAATTTCTACGTTCCCATATCTAAGGTCAGTGATTCCCATACCGTACCTTCCCTTACTTTACCCTTGTTGACACCACGTGCAATCATGCCCAGGTCGACGATAATATGCAAAGAGCACAAAGACGGGACGCAGTATTAAGAGAGAAATTTTATTTCCGCAAGGATATATTTCCTCCTGGTAGTACCCCGTCAAGCGCGACATCGACATCGAGCTGCGACGGTAAACCCAAGGAGACAAAGCTTAAGAACTGTTTCCCTTCTTTGCCTGAGCCTGCGAATGGGTACAAGGTCAGCTCAGTGGAGAGTGAATACGAGGAGATGACAATGAGCGAGATCATGGGAGGAAAGGTGCTCTTTCAATTTGTGCAGGACTCTCCAGCTTCGCTGCTGACCGTACACTTTAGGGAGACAACTTCCCGGGCCTGATGAGCCTTATTTATTCGTATTTGGACACCTTAGAGATGGACAATCTAGAAAAGCAGAAGATCACAGAATATATAGAATTTGTGAACATGAGGGCTAATGGTGTGTCGCTTGTCATCTCGCTCGCCCTCAAGTCCTGACTTGTGACATTAGGCAAATTGCAAACTACAGCAGCATGGATAAGGAACTTCATACGGACTCACCCTAAATATGAGTTTGACTCAAAGGTTGGTTCGGATATTAACTATGACCTGATGGTCGCTGTGGATGAAGTGTAAGTTCCTCTGAGAGTTCTCATGTTCCCATCGTTGATCACTCCTTCAGTGAACGAGGTGTGAGGAAAGTACCTGAACTACTTCCAGAGGGCTATACTGGCGGCAATGAGGACCAAGGGACTTTGCTGTGAATCTATATAGTATTATTATCTCTCTCTGAGATCCTGTATACATACATAGACATTTCTTTATCGATTTTATGCGCAAGGGTAATATTGCTAGAATCGTCTAGTGGCAGTGCTTTTGTTTGGTCAAATTGTGGCACCACTGTGATTCTGAACGGTAACACTCGAAAAGTTCCAAATCGTTCCTCTAACCAGATGTCTGCTTTCCGCCTTTTCACTTCCGCTGCTCGACGGGCACCATCCGCCATCTCTGTCTTAAGACGTGGGTATGCTGAAGCTGCTTCAGACAAAATTCTACTGTCGCTCGTTCTACCACATCAAGTACGGATTTACTGCGTGCTCAGGCATACCTAGCCCTTCTCGGGCAGATGAAAGCGAATTTCTAACCAGTATTGCATCTTGGATAACAGGCTATATATACCTCTACGGATGTTGTTCAAGTGAACATTGCGGCTGCGACTGGTGACATGGGTATCCTGGCCAACCACGTACCTACGATTGAGCCTCTGCGCGCTGGTGTTATTGAGGTTATTGAAGGGACAGGGTCCAAAAAATGGTTCGGTGAGTTGGTCATTGCCAACATGGGTATATGATTGAATTACTGAGAAATGCTTTGGCGTCGTAGCTTCCGGAGGGTTTGCGACCGTCCACCCGAACAACAAACTGACTATCAATGTTGTAGAGGCTGCACCTTTGGATGAGTTCTCCCCTGAGGTTTGCACGTTTTCTTGCAATATGTCGGCTGGCACTGATGCTCATCTCCTACAGGCCATTCGCTCAAACCTCGCTGAAGCACTAAAAATCAGCACAGGTAATGGAACAGAGGAGGAGAAGCTGGAAGCACGGATTGAAGCCGACGTCTATGAGGCTCTTCAGCACGCTGTGTCCTCTAAGTAGTTGTACTTGTCTTAGAGGATATGATTTTACGTCTTTAGAGCAACTATCTATTCAGCTTTATTAGAGCTCTATTGACCCTGCGACTTCAATTTTGGGATCCAGTGACTTTGTTGATGTTGATAAGACTGTTTGGAATCATTCAACGCGTGCCTGTTAGGTCAGTCAACCTTATTCCCGCTTTGTCTTTTACCATCATCTTCCCTTCTACTTCCTTTCCTTCAACTGCATGCAAATCTGATTTGAACGCGTGACACCCAATTACTGCTTGCTACTTGAAACCTCACTCGACTCTATCTGTTATCATTATGGAGATTCCTAGCTCGTGGGATGATCGCAGACCCCTTAACTATGAGCCGCTTCAGGCTGCTTTCACGCGTCTCGTTTACGAACGGCCCAGACGTGGAGATACATCTTGGAAGGATCGTATCGCTTCAGATCTCAGGAATAAAGCTACTTCTGTGAGCCTCGCCCTGATTCATGCCCGTATTCTGACTTCAAACGCGCTTTACACGTTAACAATATTTCCACACTTTTTTTGCGTTTAGTTCTCTTAGCATATTACTGTCGAGGTACTGACTTTGGTAATTATCTTTCCTGTCTAGAAGAAGGCCGTTGAAGCATGGCTGGGACACGCGTTTGCGACGATCATCGACACACCCTCTCCACGGCTTGTCACCGGTAAAGGCCCCTTTAAACCACAAGATTTTCTAGTCTTTGTCGAATTCTACCATAAGCTTTTCGGACTAAGTCAAACTTGGGAGGCTGAAGCCTATCTTGACCGAGAAAGACGGAGTCGTGGCTTGGAGCATGGAATCCGTAACGTGGGCGAATCGGATCCTCAGTTATGGGGACAAACGGTCGTGCGATTATCTACTTCACAACTTTTGGAGGAGCCTTCAACCTCATCTCTACCCGTTGCCTCTTTCAGTCGTTCAGTCAAGAGGAAAGCCCCGGAAACAGCGAAAGAACCCCAGAAGAAGGCCACTAGAAAGGGGGAGGAGGCTGCGCAATCTGCTACAAAGCGACGAGGAAGCCCCCCCCGCTCCACTGGTCGTGTAAAATCTAAACAATCAAAGGAATCGCAAGATGAAGGAGGAGGAGATGCCGATGCCGATGCGGACGGCGAACCAGATGGGGAGGTAGAGCGAGAGGATGTGGTCGAACGACCAACGAAAAGGCGGATGGCCTCTCCTCCTAATAGTGCTGTTTCGGATTTGACGGAGCTCTCCGAGGGAGCTAAATCACCCAAACCACAACCTACTACCGACGACTCCAAAAGCGGTGCTGTGAAAGAGACTCCAGAGCGACCTGCAGATGAAGAACCATCTTCAGATACCGATGTGCACAAATCCACGGCTTCCTTGAAGCCAGCGAAGAAATCCTCTACCAAAAGAGGACGGAAGCCAAAGGCGGCTGGCGCAGCAGAAGCGGTGCTTCCAGAGGAGGCAGAGGCCACGGCTCCATCAGCAGCCGTAGACGACCCTGCGGAAACATCGTTGAAACCAGCTCTGGAGTCAACTAAAGTGAAGAAGCGGCCCGGTAGATCTCGTAAAAATATACCCAAGTCTATTGCTGCCGCTGACGACATGGAAGTCGAGCAGCCAGAGTTAGAGGTTGCAGTACAGTCTGAACAAACTAAGCGGAAACTGAAAGACAGTAAGTTATAAAACTTTCATTCACCTATTTGGGCACCACCTTAGTTTTTATCCTGAAAGATGCACCCCCCATCGCTGATAAGGCTGGCGGCGATGCACCTTCCCCACTCACCGATGATTTCACTCCTCCTCCCGAGTCTCACTTCCAAGAATCAGATATCCGCAACGCTCCTCTTCCAAGTTCGACCTCCAAGAAATCCGCGTCGCGCTCCAAGCTAGCATCCAAAAAGCAGGAAGTTCAACCCCCGTCTTCTGCCGCTTCCGCTCCAGCACCACCAGCATCGAAGGGGAAATTAGATTCCCGACCTCCTGTGAGCAAAAAGACACAACCCAAGGCCGTCAATGATCAGATGGACGTGGATGCCCCCAAGCCCTCTTCAAAACCTGCAAAAGCCTCTCCCCCTAAGATTTCCACTGCCTTGCCCGTCGATTATGGTTCGGACGATGCCTTGTCTCAAGCTTCACTCTCGCCCTTACCATCTGAGGCTGACGCCCACAATGGCGCTGCACATGAGTGAGTTAGTTTTGAGCACCTCCTGTATCGGGATGCATGGGCCAACGCTCTGAAGGTCAACTACAGATAGCACTAAAGGACAAGCCATGGAACTTGACCCCACTACTGATCCCGCAAGCACAAGCTATCTTGATGATTCAACACAACCACCCGCCGACGACACAACGCCTAGCTCTTCTCCTTCCAAACTGGACCCCAACGGTGACAGCAAGCCCAGAAGGACCAGTAAACGCAACAAGCAGAATGGCCTAGCTGATATCTACAACACAGCATTTTCGGCAAATGCGACGCTTAATAAGCAGATTACCGAAAAAGGCCAAGAGTTGAGGTTTAATTCTGAAGCTGGTACAATTCAAAGTCAGTTCGCCGACCCTTCTTTCTCGTGACTACCACCAACATCTTGGTTGACTTGTCCAATGTCTTCTTCTTTAAAGAGAGCTCATGATTGCAGTACTTCTGATATTATCTCGAGCTCGAAGGCGGCTGCGTCGGATGTCCCCATCAATAAGAAGCGTAAATTCGAGGGTGCTTGTGCTACGGGAGATGGATTGGGTTCTGGGAACATGGGTTCCGCAGCGCTTTTAGAACAGTCTTCTATTTTATCATCTCATTCTCTCTCTTCTTTCAACTCTATCTCCTCGTCTCTTGTTCAAAATGATAGTAGTATTCTCCAATTGGCCCATCATAGTCCTGCAGCAAAAAATGATAAGTTGGACCTAGAGGCATCGTCGTCCTCAATCGTAAGGGATGCCTCTGTCCTAGCGAGAGAGAGCCTTCCTCAGGATGTGCTGCCAGATATATGGGCACAGGTGAAGTGACTGGTCTGTTTCCTCACGCATATTTGACGCGACTGACCTCGTGTCCTACTATGTGTCTTTTAGTCAAGGCAAGAGCTCTGTGAATCATTCAAGTGGTTCAGGTCCTATCATGTGAGGCACTTACTCATTATCGTATTAGCATCTTGGTCAAAATACGGCGTTGAACTGACGAAGGATTATCAGAGCGGAGTGTATTTTTCCCAAGGACATGTCAAAGGATACCTATTGGGCGCGTTCTCTGCTAGGCAAGCGCTTTCTGATATTCGCCTCATATGCAGGGTGAAAGTCTGACAAACACGACCAGCCGAGATATATTTGCGGACCACGGCAAACTAATCATATCCCACGGGTAGGAATCTACCTGTGCCCTCCAACAACGTTTCTGATTCTCGTTAATTCATGTAGGGGTGGTAAAGCCAAGAGCATCCACTGTACCAAAGGGAGATTTAGGACCGAGAAAGCTTCCGATCAGCAAGAGGAAGATAAATCCGTCCGTGCTCTACTTAAAAACTGGAGAGAACAGCGACCGCTCGCGTTGGTCATTGACGATAACTATGTGCTGTTCCCGTGGCGATTGAAAGGTAGGAAGGGAGGGAGGGAGGCTTATATCGCCTACGCAGTATTGGGTTATTACATGATTTCTCACGCTTGGGGTGCGCATCATCATTTCAAGAAATTCCCTGAATATTCCTAAAAGCTGTCTTTGTGTCCTCTCTCTGCTCATGCAGCTGAGAAACAAAGGGAGATGGACGAGTATGTTGTTAGATGGAAGTTTGCCTTCCAGTGGTGTGAGACGCAGGGAACTCCGTGGTGGTTAAGAAAGGAAGACCCTCCTGTGACTATTGAAGGTGTGTCTGCTTGGCACAACTACCTTACTCCTGAGGTTCCAATAACAAACATCTTAAGCCATGAGCAAGCCGCCACCGGACTGGAGGCCCCAAACAGGTATTTGATACATTTTATGACAGGAACTAGAGGCCTGGATACTCACGACATGTTCTACAGTCGCTAAGAAAAGGACTGTTAAAAAACAGGAGCTGACGTGAGCACATAATTTCAATCTAAATTTTCCGTAATTTACATCGTAATACTAGAGGGTTTCCTGTTTCCGACCTTTATCAGGAATGCTCGACCTGCCACAATTCTTCTCCACAGGTCTACAAAATTAGCTGGACTTGCCTTCGTCCTTCTTGCTCGGAATTTTGGGTGCTTGCTTCTGAGCCCACGAATAAGGATGATTACAACCCCGCTTTTCTCTCTTACAAAGTAAAGTTCAGACAAGAGCCTCGTCTAGAAGATTTGCTGCCCCCTCCTCCCCCAACAACAGGGGAATTTACTAGCCCACCATTTTCAAGGGGCTGGCATTGCACTGATTGTGGGCGCCTTTCTTGCCGGTGTGTCACAAGCTTAGCCTGCTCTCGTCAACTAGAATCACTGATCATAATGGCCCCTGCAGCTGGAAATGGGAGCATTGGGAATGTGCCCAGTGTGGGGTATGCTCAAGTCTATATGGACCACTTCGATGTTCTCAACACTGCTTTGAGTAGCGAGTTGTCAAAGTGCACACTAAAGAACTGTTTCCCAAAGAATTGGATATCAAAACAGACAAAGACTTTTACATTCTGGATGCAATGGGCATGCGTCTTTTCTTTCTCACTGTAAATGGAGCTCACACCAATTTATAGAGGTTACACCACACCCTGCCTTCAGAATCGATTACCCAGGAGGTAGTTCCCTGTGCCAAGCATTTAAATTGAAGCAAGGGCCAGTGAAATCTATCTGGTTTTTAGGAATTCAGTTGAGGGTTCTATATTAGGGGCCTAATTTTCCAAATTCGGAACAAACCATACAAGTTTCCAGCTGAACCAGACAAAATTTTCTCTTGTCAGTCTATGCGTTCGTCTCCTTGAGTTTGGCTCAATAATGTCTAGTGTATCAGAAGCAGGCCGCCGATGGTAGCCTCTCCTTTCGGAGATACCCACTACGAAGTGTAAGTCTTTAAGAATAAGAAATTTCACTGGCTGATTCACTGCTGTAGCACAAATGTATATTGCTCTCCTGAGTCCTTTGAGGCTGAAGCTGACACTTGCTATAGTGAAAGGACCACTGCTTACGAAGTACTGTAAGCAAGCACACTTCACCTTGTGGATCCCGTAGCACTATTTAACCTCCGTGTACTTCAGTCTCCCAAAATTGTGAGCTCATCGAATGTTGAGTGCAACACCTTGCCTAATCTGTTTGATGTGCTATAGGCGGAGAGCCATATCAGGTATGCTGTTCCGCTGCTATTCTAGCATGCAGAACTTATCTTGGAATATAGTATGTTGGGGGCACTGCTAACACAGTCCCATGGGACCGTGCTCCAGACGCAGTGAAGTGCGCTAAGGACTTCATTGAAAAGCGCGTTTCAGCCACTCTAGGCTATGCGAAGTCAGAGATTCCCAAGATTGAATTCAATGAGGTTCTCAGTGTGGCATATATGCAAGAACAGAAAATGGCGGTCCGTGTTTTTTAGCAGCAACCGTCATGGATGAGCAGCCTGATCTTGCTTTCCTAGTTCCATAGTGATGCTGAAGTTGGACTGGGTCCTCTGATTGCTGGTCTATCGCTTGGGGCTCCTGCAGAGATGCATTTCAAAGTGCATATTCCAGGAAGGCAATCCAAGGATAAATTCGACGATCCAGATACCGAACATAAGGACTTGCGCGATGAAGAGACCAAGCTTCCAGATCACCACAACTCATCTCCTAAAGACAGAGTCTTTATAAAGTTTATCCTCCGCCATGTGGGTTTTTTGTTTGATGGCGTCAACACGGAGTTGATGAAACTTACAGGGCGATATTCTTGTTATGCGCGGAGAAGAATTGCAGAAGCGTTATGAGTAAGTCCAGTGACCTCTACTCTCGTACGTTGTAGATTCTGACGATTATGTAGACATGCTGTTGTCCCAAAAAACTTCCGGATTGCTGCTACCGCCAGACTTATTAAGCCCAGTCATCATCAGTTCAGTTCTGGTCCGGCACACATCAAGCAAGAATGACACATAGGAAACCCTTGTATTTTGTATACATATCGACGTATAGGGGAGGAATTATCATGTCCTAGGTTTGCCATTCCTTCGACAAAGTGGTATATAATGCGCCACACATAAACTCAATCCAAGGCATGATGGCATATGCACAGTGCTATGCCAATCTACGTATAGTTATCCACATGAATCATAGTCTGTGAACAAGGCACCTCAGCTATTACACTGGTCAGACTCGTTGCTAACTGGTAGCCTCAACGCATGAGAGCTAACGCTATGAGATGTGAGATGGCTGTACCATGCTCCTTTCTCACGCATCATATCATCTTATTCCTCGATGCAGGAGGTATTTCTGACGATAATACTGTATATTATTTGCAAAGATTATATCGCACATGTGCTTACTCGATTCGCAATAACAGACCCGTTGTCCCAATTGCCTATTGGTGATAATATGGATGAAGCCGATGACGAGGAATGCGTTCGGATTGCAGAGGAGCTACATGAGGGCGGCTAACATATTGCCCAGGAACAGGCGCGGTTGTGAGCTGATGGCCTTGGTGATCTTGAGCCGTCAGTTGCACAGGACCAACGGGAACGTTGCTACTTGACCCACTCAATGCCTGAAGATAATTGTACGGAAGGCTCAGATAACAGTGGAAATGGATAAAGTCATTCACGTACAGATTGGTGTTTCTTGTAAAATGAAAACAAGTCCGCAATCTGACTTTCCAGTGCCTGCCTTTCCTGATGAAGACGACCGACCTCTTTGGTCATGAGGAAAACCTCCTTAGTGAGCTCTTTCTTGAACTGATCTACATGACCTAACAGTCATTTCTTCATGTGAGGAAGGTATACAGAGGATGAGGGCTATTACGGCACACCTTGAACGTTAATAGCGGTGGCTTCCCTCATGGCATCTATAAAACGCAGTCGTTCGCCTTTGATCTCGTTGGATAGTTCTGGGAACCATATCAAACTACTTCTATCAACAGGAAAGAAAATTCTGACCAGTGGTGAGAGCACGTAGCAAAATTTCCTGATCCTCCCTTTGTCTATTAAGGAGTCCCATTATGGTTTCAGGTGCTAAAGTAAAGCAAAGCGATCCTGTGGGTAAATTCACCTTGGATACAGATAGGCGTTGAGACTTACTGAACTCATTCTTCACTGTTGCTTGACTGCTCAAAAACGCATGTAGTCCATTAACAGATTCATGCAAGGCCGACGCATGCCCATCTTGACTTTTGAGATCCACAAGAGCCTGGCGGATGTCCCCGAGGATTCCACCATGTGGTGCGGTTACATGTTCATGCCCACCTGCAAGGTTTTGTGCCTGGTGGATACCTAATTCTTTCGCGAGATTGTCGAGCCGGACAGCGATGGAGAATATCTGAGACGTTCCATTATCAACAAACTTTTGCAACCACTGAGGGTGCTGCGTTATTGCAAGTAACAGAGGCGAATTGATGATCAGAATTCACGAACCGCATTGAGCTCATGGAGATAGCGAACACTATCAGCTTGTTGCTGATCTCTGTTTGCTTTCTCGGTTGCCTCCAACTTCAGATGATCAACCACCGAGTTCAGCTTTCAAGTGAATGATGTCAACAAACAAGGTTAATGGCCAAGAACAAAAGTGACCTCATCGTGGAATGAATCCGGAATAATAGATGGCTTCGATTCGATCACCTCCTTGATTTGCTTGAGAGACAACATCAGAGAATCAAGCGTGACCCTGCTGTTTGCAGTGCCACTCAAACCTTGGCGTTCAAGAGGTTCGTTGTTAGGGACATCATCTAAGGAGTTGAAATGTTGTCCGTGCGAGCTTCTGGTGACGACTGAGCCTATTTGATCTAAGTAATTCTTCAAATCCGTGTGGTTTCTTTCCACAGTGCTGGATAAATGAACGAGGGTCAGATAGATATTCTTTAGCTGAGGCGATTGACTATGCGATTCCGGCAGGGATGCTAGATTGGGAAGCACGTTCAGGACATCGATTTGAACCTCGGATAGGTGACTACGTTGTTTCGTATGTTGCTGGTGAATTGGATCTATTAGGCTGGGTTGAGAGTCACCTTGAGGAGCAGGCGTATTGAAAGCGAGTGAGTTATCACTCAGAGTGTATCGTTTCGGTGATGGACGGTCCATGTATGCTGTCTGTCCATGCTCGAGGGGAGGCTCAGGTGCGGGCATTTTGTCAACGAAATCGACAGGAGATGATAATACATCGGTTATTCTTGAGCTCGTGTTGCTGCTACATTGAGTAGAGTTAAGACAAGCGGGATAGCGAGTTTCCATCTGGGCTAGATGTTGCTTTACCAACGACCGCTGACTCAAGTCGATAATGGATGGGCTACTCCGCTGTGTTATGGATGATGGAGAAAGCAAACATGTCGGAGGGTATATGCTAGGAGAGGGAGGTTGAGGAGAGCCAGGTATTTGAAGCATGCGAGTTTCTTGCGGGATTGGGGGAAGACCTCTATCGATATTAGAGAATGTACTCGACCTCGTCTCTCCCTGACGGACCTTTGAAAACTCGTTCGATCCATGTTCGACAGGTTTATCGGTCGAATACGAGTTGAATAACGATTGTTGCTCTTGATTGGCGATGATAGAATCCCTGTCCATGAATGCTTTAGTATGAAGAATGGGAGATCGACAGGGAAGATAGCTACCATATTGTGCTCACCCATTTTGCACGCTGCTGAACAGAAATAACAGCAAACCTTTCGCGACCATTGGGCTGGAAGAAAACATCGAAAATCCGATAATCATCTCTAACGAATCCATTCGGTAGCAGATCCCTTTCTTGCTCAGACAGATCATTTATGCCATATGAGCGCACATCAATACAAGCAGATAAGGAGATTGCATGGTCTGACAAAAAGCCGTTCATGTAGGTTAAGCGAATTTCGTCCTTCTCCACGATGGCTGAACAAACGAGCCAGGAAGGCGACAAGGCGGTGTCCGGTTCGCAACTGTTGGAAGTTGGCCGATAGAGGTGCATCAGATTTCCTCCGAGTTGAGGGCTTTCCGAAGAGATTGGACTTGAAGATAGAGGGGATAAATCAGATGGAATGGGTAGTTGGAGTGTATCGTGTTTGAGGTCGAGTACGTCGGGCTTGGGCTTCGCAAAACGGTCGAGTTCTCCCACCCACTTATCTTCCGAAGAAGCTTTGTCTTTCTTGAACACGGAGAGCAGATTACGAAACGATCCTCTGATTGGGGACTTTTCCTTCTTCTTGAGGGATGGAAGCTTGGTGCTGATAGGACTGTTGATGGATTCGTAACGATTGATAAGTTGTTTGGTAGAATTGCGATGCTGAAGATTGATGCTAATCTTCCTAGAACCATACATTGTGGCTTTTCCTAGTACGAAGGGATAGAAATCTTTGGTGATAAAGAGTATAGGGATGTGCGAGATGTGGGGCGCTGAAGGAATCAGGTCTGGTCACATGGTCGCGATTGTAATGATAAACTGATACCGTCCATGCAAAGAAAAATATATACAAATAGCAGACTCGAGCGCTACAAAGCTACATCAACTGGGTGTTAACGCGTTAACGACTTGGGATATAAACCACCAGATTCTATCAATTGTTGTGCGCTTTTGTCCATCGCCTGGAAAGGTGTCGCCGGAACTTGCTCAGTCCACGACTGCCCCTTAGTTCCCCGGATATATTGCTCCAATTTGGGAGTAATTTCCATGTTCCTTTCTTGCATCTCCTCCAGTACGACCTTCAGCCTGGGATCATTAGTTTCGGCGCACTTTCTGGCCAAGGCTTCATAGCTGATGATGTCAGGATGGAAACCGCAAGCCTTTGTTTCTTCTAGGTAATAGAAAGCGTCCTCGTACACGTCCTGCGTGAGGCACAGAAGTGTCATGTAATGGAATGTTTTCGCATCAGGTCCGACAAACGCCGCTTTCATGTCGCTAAGAACACGATCACCCAGCTCCCGATGTTCAGCAACGATACAGGCTCGGAGGAGAATATTGAAAGTGTCGATATGCGGCTCCACTCCGAATTCTGGTAGAGTCTGGTATATCATCATAATTCGTGGAACATCACCTAGCTCTGCACATGCCTGCATCATGGCATGGAGGGCAACTATGTCGACCGGCTTGCCTCTTTTATCCATAGCCTCTATTGCGCCCCACGCTGAATCGATAGCGTCTGCGTCTCCCTTGACCAGTGTCAAAATCGGGAAAGCAGTATCGAGAGTGGGGTTGATGTCCTGGCTGCGCATGTATCTAAGGGTGTCGATGGCATCCTCCAGACGGCGATCGACGCAATACGCTTGAACTAAGGGAGCAAAATGATGCTCCTGTAAGTCTACTCTCAGATCATTGAGAACATCAATCACGCTCAAGGCGAGATCTGTTAGACCATGTCGAGCGGCAGTAGTAAGTACATCGAGGCATGTACCTTCATCTGGGATGATTTTATAGTCTTTCACCACAGTTCTCCATGAGTGGCAAACACCATCCGCCTAATTATCGTTCTGAATTAGCAACATGCAATAAAAATGGATGAAGAAAACTGGCCTACATATAACTCTCGAGCGCTAGACTGCAAACATAGCATCCACACTTCCTGACCAAGTCGTCGCACGGAGTTGCCTTCGAAAGAAGCAACAAGGTCAAGCGCTAATCTTGGATGCCCCAATTTGGCTGCAAGTGAGGGGACGCCTTGCATTGTATCCAGCGTCGGAGACACCTTCTTGTCTAGCATTGTTTTGAGTAGCTTGAGACACATCTCTAAGTTATCATCTTGAATGAATCGATCCATGATATGACTGTACGTTGCCGGTAGCAGTGCAACATCGAATTTCTCCATCAGTCCTACCGCTTTCCAAGTCGCTGAGGTTTCAATGTACCGCTGCGCCTGATCAAATATTGTGTTAGTAGCAGGTAAATGAATCCGAGTAGAGACGCACTGATATGAGCAAAGTAAAGAAAGAAGCGTCAGGTTTTATACCAACGGCCATCATATCATCAAGTATAGCCCAAGCCTCCAGTGTCAGACAGCCCTTGGCACAGGCCGCCATAAGATGACAATAAGTAGTCAAGTCAGGCCGTACCTGGGCACTTTTCATCTCTGCGGCTAGTTCGAACACTCGATGTAATTGGTCCGAATCGACAGCGTCGATGATCTTGAGGTTGTATTGGCTGAGTGTGTCTTGGTTTCGTGCAGGCTGAAATGACGAATACATCCTAGAAATGTATGCTGAAGACGACAGCGTTTTGGATGTATTTGCTGCGATTGTGGGGTTTTTCATCATGCAATGGCGCTGAGAGCGACATTGCCTTTTGACCAGTCTTTGTGATGACCGTCTTAAGGATTGAAGCATCCTCTTCACGTGTCGTGTCACACCTAATTTTTCCCCCTCATGACAGAATCTAGAGACGCAGTTTAGGTATTTAAGATATAAGCTATGTCCGTAAGATGAATAAAAAGCAGAGACGCTAAAGGCCAAGGTGAGAAAAATCAGAGAGGCATGCAACATATAATGAACGTTTGAAACCAATAGCGTCGATAAACTACCCATTGAAATGAAATGTCTGCATTTGGGTGAGAATGCATGATAAAACGCGTGATGCTGCGTGGGAAAAGACTTAGGAATGGCGGTATGGAAGAGGAAAAGTAGAAGGGAAAGGGAGATAGTAGTACAAAGAAAACCGGCAGGTCCGTGGAAAATGAAATCAAGTTCCAGGGTCTCTAGATGAGAATGATAACAAGGAGAGTGTGTAAAAGGGCGATCCAAAGCTACATTAACGTATACACATATGGTATGATGGGTAAAAGAGTGTTCCACAGGTTAATGATGGTTTGCGGTGTCAAGTTTAGCAGCCGCCTTCATACTGTAATGCAGACGCATTAGCTAGAAAACAAGACCCTAGGTAATGCAAAAAACACGAACCAGGCCATTCTTTGGCTTTGCATACGGCCATGAAGGAATCGTGTAATCTATAAATTCATTGTTAGTGTGTAGGTGGGTGAAATTCTGATCAAGACTTACCCATATAAGCATCGATGTGACTTTGGATATAATCTTCCGTTGGGAAATTCTTAGGGCTGCACCCAGTATTCTGTTGACCAGCACGTTGGTACACTCGAACGTAGTCAATCTCGAATTCTGAGGGAAACATCATGGTGCTGACATCGATATCTTGCCATTGTTCTGCATATCGCGCATAAGTAAAATGTTGCGGAAGAGAATCAAGTTTTCGAAGAAGGTAGCCGAGAACATATGGATCAAGGTGACACGAGCAAGAAAAGGAAAGAAAAGAAAAACATACTTGACATGCCCAAGTTGAGGACAATTGCCATGGGTTCCACAGGGACTAGTCTCTGCCCAATCTGTGTACCAGAGTCTGGGCCAACAGAACTCGCGCCCACCCGATGCGACGGCCGTCCATCAACCTGCCAAGTTACGTATCCAGCCGTAGGATCATTGGGATCTGACCAGTACTCGAATCCTATACAAAGGAGCAAGTGAGTTCATCAGTAAAAGAAAATCTGAATCAATTGATGAAGAAAAATATTGAAAATAGGGGAAATATAGCACAAGTAAACATAAGATAGCGCACATACCCAGGGTCTTAAAGACGCGTCTGTCCTCTAGACCTTGAAACATATCCGACGGCACCTTGGTCAATGAGCTTATACTCTGCTGAATCGCACTCCCTTTATACGTATTCGCCATTGTCCTGGATGGATCGAAATTCTTCCACTCATCATCGTTTGCAGTACCATGATTGTAGTCTGTTGAGAACGGGGCAAACTGGGCGGATTGAGAGACAACTTGACCGGTTAGAATCTCTTCGTGCTTGGTGTGCTCAGTTTCGAAGATATCAAGTTCAGGTGCACCACGGCCGACGGAGACGTCTGGACCAGGGTGGTCACCAGAAGGACAGGTGCAAGAGCTGTGGTAGCTAAGCAGGTAGTACACGATAATAGAAGTGGATAACGTACGAGAGACGTTGACCAGGGAGCCAAGAAAGTTCAAAATTGTACCTTTCCCTCGAGTCGTCTGAATGAAGTGCGGCTTCAGGTCCTGTTCTGTTACTGAAAGTTTGATTTGGAAAGGTCCCGACATCACACGAGTTATACCTTGAGAAACACATCAATGACTGGTAGCAATGAAAGGCAAGATGCATGCATACGAATACGGCCAAAGACCATCTGTGGTCGCAGGATGTCCAGCTCGGCCAAGATTGCCCATAGTCCAAGCACCAGGCCACTGAAAAAGGTCATCAGAGAATATCAGATGAGTGATGAGGTAATTACTTACGTAGCCTTTTGTTTCCTCGTTAGGTCCTGGAAATATGACACTTACTTCGATATAACCCGTCGTGAAACAGAATTTGTTCCAGCTTTGTAACATCCCAGACTTGAACTGCAAACCATGATTAACGTTCGAGTCGAACAGGGAGTTGTCGGTGACCGAATTAGGATCAATAGTGGGGTACAAGTCTGAAAGTATTCAGTGAAAAGTGAACCAGTCAAGTGAGAAAAAAGCCTGCTTACTTTCCATGGTAATAACGAGTGAACCATTCCTCGTAATCACTTGGCTAGGATTATACCATTCCAAATCAGCTGTAACGCCGTACCACAAATCTACTGCCTCCCAGAATGGATCGTCACCAGGGTAGAAGGACCGGCCTGGGGTCTCAAACTCATCCGAGAAGACAAGTTCGTACGCCTCACCATCAAAACCAGTCCGAGTTTTTGCACTTTCAGGCGTGTCTCGATCAATCATCTCTGGCATCTGAAATCTAAAAACGATCGGGATGTGACACAGAGTATGTTTAATAGCGAAAACTCACAATACGGGAACCTGACCCGTGCCGTTGACTCTAATGTTGCCATCTATACGCAACATTCGCCCGGCATTACGAACAAAGGTGATGACAGGATAGAAGATGAAAAGAACAAGAAGTCCAAGAATGAGTAAAAGGAGGGCTGTAACATTGAGAATGCCTCTCCACGGAAGTGACCGATCACTCCTTCGCTTCACGGCCTTTTTATCAGATGGATCATGAAGTAAATCTTCCTCGTCCATAGGATCCATCTCATCTGAAGTAGGGTCATAAGCATAAGGAACCAAGCCTCTTTCTGTCCCGCCCATGCCTGGGAAGCCAGAAGGGTATTTAGAGTCTGCCGAGAGGGACACAAAGGAGTCTCCTGATGTGGAGTAAACGGAATCACGGTTCATACTACTAAACCGAGGAGGGTGCAAAGCAACATTCGCATCCTGATTTGGGTCTGCAAGTTTGTAAAGGACCATAGAACCACGAGAGCCCGAAGAAAAGGTGCCAAAGGGGTTAGACAGCGCTTGCGATTCGTCGGACGGAAGGCGGCCAAATTGCAGGGTATGCATACTACCTCTGGACGCTGGACGAGAACGCGAAAACGGTGACAATGGAGGTGGCTGGGGCGCGGGACTGGATGGATTTAAAGGTGAAGAGACGAAGTTACCGTGAGACGCGGTGCGCTGAGGTCTAGAATGGGAAACAACGTCCTGTTGAGATAAGAAGGGAGTGTTTTGAGTTGGAGTGGTAGCTTCATCGAGTCCCGAAGGTGAGGTTGAACGAGGAATGTCGTCGCGTGGGGGCCATGGCATTGTCATCGTGAGCGACGTCGAGCAGCAGTCGAAACGACGACGGAGAAGGAAAAGGAGAGGGTGGATTATATAATCGGTAATAAGTTAACATGTGTCACTCAGTCTCACGTTGTGCGCAAGTACTGCCCACCCGCTCACGTATTCAAGTTCTCAATTTCATTTTAGTCTCTGTAGCGCCTTCCGAGCGATTGTCGACCCACTGCGTTTGCGCTTGCCCTTGAACTCAACTTCTAGCTGCTGGTATCCTCCAGTACAGTAATGAAGCCCAAAAATTCAAAAATTGTTATTCACTCAATTCAAAAGGCTATTTACAATACCCTTCCCACGGCGGTGAAAGTGGGCGCCACGGCTTGCGGCAATGCTGGCCTGTTGCTCCCAATCACCAGAACTAGACCTCTTCTGTACTCTCAAAACCTGTGTTGAAGCATCATGGTTGCACATCTCCCTTCAAACATATTCCTGAAACAACCGCAGGGCGCCAACAATACAACAGTATTTATATTCACTGAAACTCACTCCTAAACATCTTCTACGCTGGGGAGCGTGACCCTCCAGACCAAGAACTGATTATCAACATCGAGCCCAGCATCAAACGGGATACCCAACGAGACTCCCTGAGTTGACAAAAAGTCGTTATCGGCCTACATATCCAAGAAATTGGTCAGGACTGGTAATGAAAATAACAAAAATGGAATCACAAACGCACAGCAGTAAACAGGAAATAATCGTCTTTGTGTTTACGGTCCAGTACTGGAGCTATTGCTAGGCTCTCCCACTTGGCAGCAAGCAGCGTCGGGTCGTCAGGGTCATCTATGAAACAGAGGAAAGAACTATCAGAGATTGTATCCAGAACCAGCAAGAGATAGCGTCAGGTACATACCATTATGCAACCCAAACCGGGCTAGCTCATCATCATCAATCATATTTACAAAACTCTCATATACAGCAGGCTTGATTTTCTTGTTCAGCACACCCTTCTGTGCTATAGGAAACGAGGGCAAATCGAACAATGTATTGGCAATATTCGTTGCTGGTGGTCGAACAGAAATCAAATCTGCCTGTCTGCAAAAAATCCGACGCAAGCGCAGTCAATCGCCAAGTCTAAACAGAGCGCAAGTCCAAGGATAACTTACCGGTATTTGCTATTATTATCATCGCCACCCTTCCCATCACCATCCCTGGCCAAAACCAAGAATACGCCCTCACTAAGATATAAAAGCTCACTAGCACCCTGGGCATTCCCTTTTGAACTCAATGGCAGCGGAATTACATATTCTTCCACCAGCTTTGCTTTCCCTTTCCCAGTCCTAGTTGAAATTCCTCTGATATCCCAGCCAAGAAGCCTTGTATACCTCGCCGTAGACTTGTCATCTCCGCCATCTTGGATAGTTGCAGTCTGTAATATGGTATACAGCCTCTGATGAGACCGCGAGATCGTCAAACCTTCGAATCCTGAATGAAGTTACTTAGTTGATCCCGCCATGTACAATAAGGATAAACTAAAACAAGACTCGTACCTTGATTACCTTGGCGGCCGGTTACAGGGTTTTCCAAGGATGTGAAGTTTAGGTTCCCATCTTTATCACGGGGAGTGATAGCTGCGGGAGGTTCGATGACATGCAGTAGATGCCCAGAGGAGGTGAACAGGTAGATGTATGGCCCATACTCATCTGAGATCCAGTACCTAGAGCGAAACGATTATACCCAAATTTTGCAAGGGAGGTAAGGGGCACAGGAAAGACCTACGAGCCATCCTCATTCGCTACCACCCCCTCTACATCGAGCGTCAACCTGTCGTCCCCGCTCGAAGCGACCGGAACAGGCGGATCCCCATGAACAAAGTTTCCACGTCTAACACCCAATCCATCCAACCCAGTGGTATTCTTGTTATTCCTCTCAAACCTGAGAGTTGTTTTCAAGTACTTAAGTTGCAGCGTTGTTTGTGCTGTTTCAAAGTCGAGAGATTCAGAGTCTTCATAAGGAGAGAGGACGAATGAGATGAGATGTTGACGAGACTGATAGTTGATAGGAAGATCACTGATCCAGAGTTTATGTAAGCTCAGTCAATGAGTGGATTGAATTATAACCTACATGTTGAATCCTCGATCAGGATCCATTGCTAGGATTCCAGTGTAGGTCCCATCCCTATGCTTCTTCCAGGTACCAGGTTGGATAGCAAAAGCACTCCCAATTCCCCCTAGTGTATCTCCAGTGGACTCTCTAAAGTTCGATGGGATTAAACCGAATCCAACGAGTCCCTGTAAGTGGAAGCCACAAACAAACAAAGTTCAGGTCTAAGTCCATCATATCACTTTCCAGAGCGTCTGCAAGGCAATCGACATACCTTATTAACATATGTCTTCCCATGTAGTTTGACCTGTGTATCTCCCTTCACATCCTGAACGAGTGAGGCAAGAGACAAGAGCAACCAGAAAACATTGGTTATCGCAAAAACTCGGACAAACACCATCATATGGACCCGCCGTCCCACGGAAATGATATACAAAAAAACGACGAGCACTCGTTCTTATACAAAATCACACCTGTAACAGGTGATGTTCCCGCCGCTATCAGGTAAAGATCTCGTGAAGATTTGCCCTTCCCCGGTCCCTTTAGTATCGCGGCTGCATCCTCAGTTTTATTGTCAAATGGGCTCGAACGACGTGGCTGAAAGGAAGCATGGAAGATAACCTCAGACAGCGTGGGAAGGCAGGTACTCGGACGCATTACGAGATCGTGCTCATGAATTCGAGGAGAACGCATTTCAGCCGGGCATCTGATACTTACTACACGAACGTTTGTGGAACAATTGTTGACTATTGACTAATCGCTAGATTGTCAAAGCTCACTAGTCCTATTGTTGCTGATAATTGCCTTGGGACAAGCGTGTGCATATGACTACCAAATCCGAAGGGGTCTATGATCAGGATTTCAAAGGAACTATCGGATGCGGCGTGTGAGAAGACTGAGAAGTTGAACCTGGTTCCTGGACTGTAAAAAAAAACAGAGCTACTTTGTACTGAGCTCTTGTCACATCACTCCGACTTGAGTACTAGATCAAAGCTTGGAAAAGGTCACTCACTGTGAATAACCCAAGTCGATGGTGGCATTCAAGCCCTGACTCGAAACAGTCCCACAAGAGCGACACAGCGTTTTCAATCCTCGAGACCACATTAATGGGGAATAACCTAGCCGATGCGCTCGCAATTGCTAGTAAGAAACTGACGTGCACTTGACTGGCATACGTTCGAATTCATCAATTGATAGAGCCAATAGGACACTGCGGCATGATACTATGAAACGATATATATTTCTCATAAGCTACTCAGTCCTCTACGCATGAAATCGTTATCTAATCTGGGCCCTGTTAAACAGATAATGTAACGAGCTACTAATCGTTCGTAAATTTTGATCATCTCTCATTCAACGACATTTTTAAATCTATGTAGTACAACTGCATAGCGCTGGCGATCGATCATCCTATGGGCATACGTTCACAGTAATTTCAAGCTCATCAAAATAGTAACGGTCATGCATCAGCTCAAGCCTCAGGTTACAATAAAAACATCATACGAGGGTAAGGATATCACATGGTTTCGTTGCCCAGGCCTCAGGAGAGATACCCGAATCTGAAGCTGTCGGGCGAGTTCGTCCACAGATCTTGATGTAATGATGTGATGTTCGTGGTGTCGTTCTCTGCGCATATTTTGGAACGGAAGCCTAACCACGGCGATCTCTTTGCCTGTGACAAGTTGATACTTCATAATTCTTGCGCTCCTTCTGATGTCTTCAAATAATCGAGTCACCATGGCCCATGGCTATCAACCTCGTTTGACCCGAGGCAGTTAAACGAAAGACGAAAGGATCATGCCAACATCGGATTATCTCTATGGAGGTCCAATCTCCAGCAATTATCATCGAGCATTTTGAACGTTGTGACCCTCACTCTTTTCAATCTGGGTTCATGCAACGATGGCTTCGGCTTCAGCTGAGCTCGCCAGGTTCTATGTTTTTCTTTTCTTTGTAAAAATTTAAATTAAAAAAATTACTCCCCGAGGCTCGGCGCTCATCGACTAAGTGCAAGGTGATGGCGCTGGTGGTGTCTGCGGTCTGTTAAGTTAATCCTCGATACGCATCGTTCGGTCGCGAATTTAGTGGCTGTGAGACTCGCCGATCTCTTGATCCCCTCCTAGTACCACCGGTCCATTATTATCTTCTGCATCTAAGTTATGAAATGAAGAGCACTGCCAGTGCTCGTAATAAGTGGTTACTGTTTGCATAGAGACACATGGAGTTCTCTTCGGTACATATAAAGCTATATAAACCTTGGCTTCAAGATGGACGATTCCGAAAGAGATGAAACGAAAGTTTTACGAAACCATAGAAAAAAATCGTAAATCTTGAGGCAGAGGCGGATAGGATGTCTCCCGATCTCCACTAGGACGTAGTGCCTTCTCGAGTGCGCATTGTTTCTACAGTACCGAATGGCGCTTGAAGTTGGAACCAGGGAGCAGTTAGAGTCAGAAAAACACGCGCCAAAATTAGACAATGCCTGCTTAAAAGTACGACTGGTGTTCCATGAAATTATAAAAATATCGATGCAAACCTTCTCCACAGCCCCCTAGGACAGATCGACTCGGATGCTCCTTAATTTGACTCAAATCGATCCTCAGCACATAAGAATGACCAAACGGGAATAATGACCATACCATGTACCCAAAGAGACGCCTAAAACGCATCCAATCCTCTTGATGCGATCCTACTTTAAGACTGGAATTAGCTGATCTACGTACATTATAATGTCAAAGGCCAAAATGTCTCTTGAGCGGGGAAGGTCAAATGTATGAAATTTCGTCCATAGCTCCGCAGACCAGAGTTGTGAACAGTTCGGATGAGGGACGAGACCCGCCATATAGAGAGGACAAACGCCACTTGTACACCACAGCGAGCGTTTTTACAATTCTCATTTTTTTGAACTCTTGAGCGCCAGTTAAGTTTGAATGCGGAGTCTGAAAGCAGGTGGATGAATTGTTGCAAGAGACAGTGGAACCCATCGGCAAGCTCCACTGAACAAAGAAAAGGTAACTCTAATCGACATCGTGGTGGGAACATAACAATCCTGTTCGAAACAAAGGGGGATCAGCGTTTGTGCTAGATTCAAATCTGTAGATTATCACTAATTCCCTTGGGATATCTAGTATGGTACAAGTAGTAATTCATAATTAATACAAGTAAATATAAAATCTTAACTAGATTCTGGCATGTCGTGAAGGGCATGTTTGAGCCATAGGCTGTTCGCCCGTGACTGGACCGCTGTACTAGGCGTAAGTTCCGATTCTATCACTTCCTCCGAGATATGCACTTGTAAAGCGTTGGGTCGCATAGGAGCCGAAAATTTAGGTTTTTCAATATCGTTTACGTTTGCATCTTTCCAGAAAGTGGTCATCGACGTAAATTCGTTTTCGGCAGGGGGACCGATTGAAGCTCTTGAGTTTAGTGTAGCCATGATAGTATTGGAGTAGAGTTTTGCTAGTATGTAAAACCTGGGTAGTGGGGAAAAACGAGTGGATTAGTTTGTCATTATCAGATATGGATTAGGCGCGAGAATGGGAGGTGAGCGGGTTCACAAAGACGGAACGTAATCGAACTTACAGTATAAAATGTAGGTTGTTGTCAGTATAAACGAGATAGATGACACAATCGATGATAGCGCCGAAACTGGTGATCATTCCAGTTTCAATGACAAGCTTGATGAGACTGTTTACCCGAGAGACTGTCTGGCTGAACACGAGTCCTCGTTGAGCCTGAAGAAGAATTGAAACCATAGCTATTATGGCCACTGAGTAAATTCCTATTACTTGATGTGTCGGCGAAGAGTGCACTCACCCACTGCTATTATTATATCCGCGGCAGCAGCACATGATAGCCAAGACTGGGGCGTATCTGTTATGAGCTATAGAGGGCACTTCACAGCGGGAGAAAACTCACGGCGATGAGATCTCTAGATTCGACAACAGCTGAGATTGTGACGCCGTTATTTGCAAGCTGCAGAGGAAGAATACTTGAGTAACTGAACTGTTATGTGGGATGAGGATAGTGAAACTCACATAGGCGGAAAAAGTCAGCACTAGTGCTAATTGTGCAATGGAAATCTAAGAGAGAAAGTCACGCTCAGAAAAGAGAAATTGGGCAAAATTGGACGGTCACTGACCGACATGACCACGACCGGAATTACATATCTCGTGAAAGCACTCCTTGTCAACTTTATGATCCTCCACGAATAAAAGGCGTGGACCATGGTTGTAATGATTCCAGAGAAAATGGGAAGCGGGACTTGTGTCCAATCCAGGTACTCCAGGCGAGATAGATCGCCCCAGCCCGAGCCAAGCGTTCTCCAAGCAGCGATACAACTGAGAATCGTGAATGCGGTTTCCATGATGAAATTTGCGTAAACTGGTCAAGGTAAGAAAGAGTTGGATCAAGCCCAATACAAGCAGTCGGCTGTAGACGAAATGCTCACCATAGCACTTTATCCACTTGGGATCACTAGGGAAACTGAGATGGTAGATATCTATACATACTGCTAGGTACATGGTTAAACTGGATGGGTGGAAATAACTGACATAGCTGAACGCAGAGAATGCCATATAGACCAGTGCTCAACATGAAACCCAAAACCTGTTGATACAGAGGGAGTAGAAAATGAGAAAAATCTGAGTAAATTGAGCGACTTGTAATTACTTACTAGTGGGCCAGTACTGATGTGGATATCAGAGTCTGATGAATAAACTGAACATAGTAGTGAAAGGATGAAAAGGCTCACATGAGCGAAACATCCAATGGAGGAGTAGCACAAGTTGAATCTACTCGTTCGATTGGAGAAGGCATAGGTCAATGGCAAGGGAGACCTTCAAGGGCGCGTGTATAGAGTGGAATGGAGTATATATAGCGGGTCGGTCAGGCTAAAATTCCGCGTCTCCGTTGTGAATATTTGAATGAGCGTTAACATGAATTCCGAACAGATTGGGCCATGGAAATCGGTCAGTTGATGACACTTGCAACCCAGACTAAACACGAGTAAACCTTATTTATTTTCCTGGTTCCCTTGAATTGGAGTATAAGATGTACGAGTATACAGTATCCAGCAGTACCTGTTCAGCACCGAACTACCATCGCACCAGTGTGTAGAGCATTCGCCGGTCGTTACCCCGGTTTAACAGCGTCCTCAGTGAGTGCTGTGAGAGCGGAACAACCGAAACATTGTGGAGAGGGTATTGAAATGGTTTCTGGTGAGCGAAAAGGTGTAAGTAAGCAATTGATTGGATTCGAGCCATGCTGGGTCAAGAACAGGGATGCACATGTCATTCTTCCCGTCATCCGCCACAATTGTGTTTCCACGGTCAGCTAACGTAAGCTATTCTCTTCCAATATACATGATCCATCGTTTTTCGAGTTCATCCACCAACGTTAACCTTCTTCTTCTCCACTGCGTGTACGTTCACGAACATTCTCATGCTATATTAGTATCAAACTTATTATTGACTCATATACACTTATCTGGCGTTCTCAAGTTCCTCTTTTTTTTCTTACGAATTGATCTTCCTTCTCGGTGACTACCCCTGAAGCTTGCTTGCTTTTCAGCCCTCTCCGTCTTCTCACATCCTGAACTAGTACTCTTGCTCGGCTTGTGGCTGTCGCTAGTACTTATTCAAGTTATTCCGGCTTCATCTCGCCATCAGTCCCTTCTGATATGTAGTATGCGCTGGAGCATAGTATGTTTATGTCAGATCTTCACTGTTCTTCTAGATTGGTTAACAAGTCGTTAAACTTAGCACACTAATACAACTTGCAGTCAGTTTCTTCTGCTGACACTGAGGAATCAGTGAGGATGAGATGAACCTCTAAGCCATCTCAACACGGACATCCCATCGCTGCACTAATTTCACCGTCAGTTTACCCGTACGGCAACTCGACAATCTCATCTTTTAATTGTGTGCCACTGTCATTGGCTAAAAATATACTGGTAGATCCGATATCAAAATTGGTGCACCAGGCTTGGACTGAGGGAAGTAGAACCGCCGGCAGCACTTTGTCCGTAATATGTATCTTGCTCGGGCTTACGAAAACGATTTAGACACTGAGGGACACGGCATATGTACTACTACACTCAGTCCACATCGAAGTGAACTTCATTCATTGGCAGACTGTTACGTCATACTTGTAGTGATCAGAATACAAGGGTGGAGAGCAGTGAGCCATGTTAATATTGCTACGGCTTAGTATAAATAATAAACTGTCTCGTCTGGATTAGGTTTGCCATGATATTGCCAAGGTAGGAGGAGTACATGAACATGTTTTCCAAGACTTGTTAGTACACAGTCATTTTCATATGATATATCGATGATGTGGTCAGACGATGACTGCTTTCGTTCTGAATTCCGATCAACCATCCCAAGAATAAGAGTCCTGGATGGATGCTGCAGAATTTCATGCAGCGGTATGATATACAACACAACCCAAGAAGAGTTCAGGAATAATCATTCTTCTATATCAGGTGTACGATGTCGTTCGCCAAATACCGCCTCAAAGAGTAACGAGCTACGGTCAGTGAGCCCGCTTCCTCATACGTACAAGTCCGTGCGTTGCAACTATGAATTGAAGGCCACATTGCCAAGCTAATTGGGATGCCTCGACACTCTAGGCATGTAGGCCAAGGTCAGTATACTTCTAGTCCTCAACAGCATTCCTCAACAGCATTCGCTCATTCTAATATAACCATAACTGCCAACTATACAACCCCCATTCACACGATCGAACGCACACTCTGGCTCTTATCACCACAGCCTTGAAATTCCTATCGCCCGATACAAATCCGCCTATCCCTTGGCACCGAGTCATCTCGTCCTCTGGCACAATATCCTCTCGAGGACCAGGAACAGAAGGGGCACAACGACAAAGGGAGGCGCTTGAAGCTGAGGGGGTTGAGGTAACGAATGGTCGGACTGGTGAGATGAGGGTGGATGTGGGGAGATGGGGATGGTTCCCTGATATGGGGACTATCAGGATTGGTGAGGTGGAGGGTGAGGAATATGAAGATGATGATCGACAGGGATGAGATGTTGGCAACGTTATGTAACAGGCTAACATCGATGTACTCAGGACTCCGTACTCCTTGTTCCAGTTACAGTAAGAAGCCTCCCGGGCTGTTACTGCCGGACAGATGGCTTTGAGATACTGCGCAATAATCAAAAGTTTATTGTCTTCATATAAATTACCCATTTCATCACCGTATCCATCTCTCCTTCTAACCACGACCATTGCCACTAACAATACAAGTCCACCCATGAGTCCAACTACCATCCACAACGCTCAACCTACATCCCAAGGTGTCATGATCGTCAATCCTGACCTATACCAGGACTTTCACCTACTAGACGAAAAACGGAACCTTTACCAATCAGACCAACAGCAATGCCAGCATCATCATCATCATGCAATTGAGGGTAACAATACCAACCACCGTGGATGCCACTACGCACGGCTACGCAAGTTACTGTTCCCTGCTGCCTTGATTGCCTTGATCTTGACTGGACTCATGGCTTGGCTGTGTTACGATTCCATGACGAGCGGCTCGTTGATGACACTTGGCGAGAGTTTGATCAAGCGAGCTACGGATGGGGACAACGGCGTGTTTGTGGACCGCAAATGTATGTCTCTTTAACATCTGCATAATAGTGCTACCTACTAAGGCGCCGGTGTTTTCTATTCGTAGACTATCTTATCGTTATCATCGTCGGTATTTTTGTCGTGATCCTACTAGGCATTATGCTATCCGCGTGGTGCTGCAAAGGTTTGTCCAGATTCCTCTCTTATATCCCTCCTTCGAGCTCACTTTTGTTGTTGTTGCAGGTGTATTCCAGAATCCGCTTTGCTGCCCATGTTACCTCTGTGCATGCTGTGGTGGTCTCGGTACGTCGCATTTCTACTCGACACTACTACCATTTCTCATGACCTATTTTTAGCTTGCTTGGAATGCATCGGTTGCGGCTTGTGCGCTGAAGGGTTATCAGAACTCTAGGACGTCTGAGATTGTCCCTCGCCCTTCCCTCTCTTTCCTTGCTCAGTTCTTTCATTCATCGGACAGTAAACTTTCTCGGTCATGCACCGGACACTCTAATTTATATCCGAGTATTCCCATGTATCTCATACCATTTTGGACTGCCCAAAGGCCTTGAGCCGGGTGTATTCATATCTTGATCATGACTTATCTATGCAGTTGAGCTGCTCAGCTAGAAAATTGCACAACAGTACCTTGGGGCAACCAACAACAGCAAAATCATGTTGTACACCGAAAGCTACTTCGTACACACTGCATCAAGGTGTTGGGTATAATACAGCAACATACGATGTTAGCTATACAGATACATCCAGCTACAAGTAAGTGCTTTATTACAGCTAAAACCCGTTTAGTATGTCAACTGCCCTGGCACCCCCACCAACGTTGACCCAGTCGAGGAGAACAAAGTTGGGTGCTCTGCCGCTGCCCAGTTGGGAGCAGCCGGTAGACTCAGCGAGGATGCTAACAAGCAGCCACAAATGTTAGCTACAGGAACGGATGCAGAGAAAGGAAAAGAACATACGACTGCACGCTGTTGGTGACGGAAGCACTAAGACGGTCAGGTATGATAGCACCAAATATATTAACGTTGAGCGTGTGGTTGATGAGATACATGTGGTCTGCTGTGCTGAGAGGTCCTTGACTACGATCCACGGCGCATGGGAACGTCTTGTCTGTCCGGCTGAAAGGTGTTTCCCAAATCTAGTTCACAGCCCTTCAGTACCATGTCCTGAAGAGAGACGAAAAAACAAACAAACAAACACACCATCTGAAACTCTGGCAAAATAAAATTGACCTGGCCAACATCCGCCCCCGAATCCAAAAACACAACCACCCGTTTCCCAATATTGATCATCTCACCCAGCGTCGGCCAATCCGAGAACTTCATCGGGCTGACAGGCGGGACATAAATCAAAGGTGTCATTCCCGCTGCGTCGAAGATGGGTTTCCAAACGTCTTTTACAGAGACTCCTTCGGGGTTTGTGAATATGAAGGTGAGAACTTCGTTTGGATTTGCGTCGAGGAATGTCTTGACTGTCCTGAGGTAGTCCACAACGGGACCACCGTCAAAGAGGAGCTGTGGTGTTGTAATTTAGTAGTCAGAATATCCGCTGTTAGTAGAAAAGGTGCGTACGCAATCTAGAGGAACAAGGACCAGAGTGAGCATATCATTGCAGGTGAGGTTTCCTCAATGACTTACCAGTGTGGCAGAAATGCAAAACTCCATCGTCCATATGTGCCTGAGCCTGCAGCAACCTAACACCAAGACCGAGCTGAGTTGGGATATCAACCTCTTGATTCCTCGATACTGCAATGACGAAATAGAGGTAGAGATAAAAACGCGGATCATCAGATCGACGGTCACAAGCGCCAATAGCAGACAATATGATAGAACGCACGGATGGCTGCGTTATCGGAGACAGCGTACGAGTTGTGAGCACCTAGGTATGTCACATTGCCGTAGCTACGGTTGCATAGCTCTGCATGACCATTGCAAACATCGGTTCTGGACGCATTCAAGCACGCCAAACAGGTAAGCACATTAGTACATATTGACAAAGATAAGATTGCAAGCCTACCGAGGCTGCAGATTCGAGAGAGTGGCCAAAGGACGAAGGAAAGCGGGTATATACATGACCAGCAGGTGCTGCACTCGGACGGTATCGAGGCCAAGACTGGATTGGGGGAATGACGAACAGGTGGGATAGGACAGGGAACGAGGGGAAGCGAAGAAGGGGCAACGACAGAAAGCGAGGACTTAAATAGGCTTGTCAGGGAATATACTACTCATTGACAAGAAGACAAGCTTGGAATCAATCAAAAGACGGTAGTCTCCCAAGACAGACTTCACGATCAACTTTGAATCTGATGATAGCCATATTTCTGACAATCGCCTTCATGTCGCCCTTAACATCGTTGCCGTCGAATAAGTCATAATCACTTATTGCATTGCTTGAGAGTAGGCCGGAGTGCTGGGAAAGTCAGGGCAATGGCACAGAGCCAACTCGTGTCTCGAGTACATGCGGGAAACAGGGAACACGTCACAGCTGTGAGCAATGTGATCAGTGATCTCACACATCATATTTCCATGTGAATCTTCAAGCATCGATACCCGTTAAACACCATAAGAAGCTGAAGTACACCTGCCGTTCTAGTACGTTTCACAGTCTAGAGCATATCAATCGCCGAGGGAAAAAGAAATGCCATCTTCCATATGCAAAGTGGGAGTTGCATTTATAGGCACATGTACAATATACAAGATGATTCCATTGGTTTTATTTCCCTTCTCAGCACTTTGAGATGTGCTACTGCTTAGATTTAGACATAGTTCTCGAAAGATTATAAGCCGCAGAAATCAACGTCACATGCCTGCAAATATCGATAAGTTTTGTTTACCACCAGTCTACTGAGGAAAAGAACATACGTGAAGCCTTGGACGGCGTTGCCGAGGCTGGTGAAGATATTTGAGAGTGAGACCCAGAGGTCCATGGAGAGTAGACAAAGTTAAGGACTCACCCCTCGCCGGCCTCCGATATCTCTTCAGTACATAGCCCAACATGGTTGAGATACATCAAGAAGTCCTAAGACAATGCCATAAACTTCTAGCTCAAACAGAAAGAGTTCAACGATCAAAGATCTACCTCGAACATGGTGACTGCTTTAGCTAGCATCGGCCTATCATAAACGCCGACACGGGTCAACGCCTCAACACACCTGAAAATTACTCAGCACCTGTGGTGGCGATTGTATGAGGATCTGCGTACCAAAGAGTACAGAGACAGAAGGTGCCTTCTTCACCTCCGACACCATCGTCCGTCTTGTTCACATCATAGCGGTACACCAAATTCTGTAAATGAATCATCAGAATGACAGAGTATAAGAGATGGGAGTGGATATACATTGGAAGTTAATCCACCTCTCTCAGGGGTCTTCAATATCTGGACCAGTGTATTTACAAACCTAGGGTCCGACTACGAGGGTCATGATATCAATCACCCGAGCTATCAAATCCCAAGAAAAGGCTCACAGGCTGCATAAAGAACACCAAGGGCATAATCAACACTGCCGAATCGAGGATATCCGAATCCTCATAGCTTTGACCAAAGACGTGTTTATCAACATTCCATGCTTTGGCCATGATTTCTTCATAAAGTTCGTCCCTAGTGGCAAGCCAGGTGATTCGGTTAGGGCAGGGAAGGGAACGCTTGTCAGCAAGTCGAAGGCCTGAGCAAATATATCTGAGAATTGAAATAAGTTATATGGGCAGAGGCTCGTACCTCGGTCAATAGCAACCCTGGTAAAGATGGTTATGAGGAGATAGGAGGAGGATGCCCAAGTGAAGCTCACCATAGCATGACCTAATTGGTAAAATTAGGGTTGAGGAATCCATCTGAAAGATATTACGATGACTTACTTTCGAGTACTGCAACATTGCATTAGTTCAAGTTATTTTCGTTGATCTAAAGGGAAACTTACCGTGAAATGCCTATGCTTGTTTCGTACCTCCCTTTTAGTGAAAATATATGTGAGTCTTGATTTCCTCTCGCAATGATATTCAAAAACCTTTACCAGATCGACCTAAAGACCCAGATGAAGCGGAAACTAGAGAGATTGAAATTGGACACTTACAAATCCGGTCGCTTGCAATTAGCCACGACATCTGCGTTCCAATCAAGTCAATTCACTGAGTGACACGGACTGATTGAACCTTACAATCAACCCTAGTTTGACCGAGTCAGTAAGAGTAAACGATGTTTAAATACTTTGCGGGCACTTACAGTTCACGAACCAGGACCCTGCGGAACTCATAAGTGAATGATATGATCATAAGCAATGCACACTAGACACATACCAATCATCATAGGACTAGTACCACCGACAGAAGAAGGGTAAGTGATTTATGGATCGGTATCTAAAAGAGTAGCTAACCAAGGGTTTTCCAAACTAGGGGGTTGGTTAAGTGTTCGTCAAGAACAGTGAAGCCGATAGAAGTCTACCTTCTGTCCCAGATAGATGCAGTCCATCCTAAACAAGGCACAGAAACTTTTGTTAGTCGATTTTTTGAAACTTAGTTTTGACCTACAATTCCCCGTAGATATCCTACAGCAAGAGTAGCATAAGATCACTGCTGCAACGGGCAATGGATATTACATACAAGTTGGACATGATCAGCAGCCCCATTCCCAATCCTGATTATGCAACTTAAAATCAAGGAAGTCAATGCGATAGCCCAAAACGCACCGCACGGGTTTGGATCCTCTATGGCCATCCAGATGATTCAACTCAATTTCCTCTAAATCTTTTCCACCTAAGATGAAAAAGTCCCACTCAGTTTCCGTCGTCTCTAGTAATTGTTTGCTTACCATGAATGGTGTACATGATCTGCAAACTTCCGTCTGGGTTCTTGTCTCTCAATCTCTGAAAGATGAATTCCATGTACGCTAAAAAGCGGTCACGGATGAGAGCAAGCAGAGATAGGTGATGCAGAGGGAACAGTACCATCGGCCTCATATGTAAACCCTAGACGAATGAGGGCGTATAGGGTGAATGAAGCGTCTCGAATCCACGAGTACCTTTATGCAAAAAACAAGATTGTAAGTTATTTCAAAGGTAATGATGAGGAACATACCGGTAGTCCCTGCAAGCAAGTATAGTGAGAGAAAGATTATGAGCATGCTATAAGTTATACCAATTCCTGGTTCCACCTGTCAACAACCTATAAGTCAAGTCCAAAATACTTCAGCACGAATTCATACCAATATATTCCGGCAATGAAAACGTCGGGCTCGCCACTACAGCACCTTCAATAACAATACACGTGAATAAGAATTCCTGCTCAAGAAGATTAGATGTACCGGTAGGCTCATAAATGAGTAATTTAAGCGCCAGCGCACTCCTATGAACGGCTTCCTTCCACGATCCGTCGTATGTGGATTTACGTATCCAGGAGTTCCAATAATTGTTAGTCGCCTGAACACCGGAGAATCATTAACCACCGTCCGACGCAAAAACTGCGTAGAATAAAGCTTCACCGTCAGAAGTCCTTGTAAGAGTTCCTAGATAGATGCAATAAGGATCAGAAGGGAACCAGAAAGAAAGAAAGGACTACCTTTGTGAGGAATGGATCATCAAAAGCTCTGAGTTTGGAGGCTCCAGCTATCAATTCTGCATTAATTGGGATAAGGCAAAAGGTAAAAAGGAGTGGGGTCACGAATTAGAAGAGAGAGGACAGAAGCCAACTTGCACTCGTGTTAGAAACAGAATCGCAGACCCAAAATCGCGGCAGTTAAGGAAGAATGGATGCAATAAGAATGTAGAAGTGGGACAGCGAATGAGAACATAAAAGACAGAACAAACATACTGTCAAATGGCACGCCCAATTCCTCTGCCAACTTCTCGCTGGGCTTCCTTCCCTTCTCATTATCTGGTGCTGGGTTATGTCTCAACACAAATGTGACACACTGACCCTCCACCAACTTGAAATCACAACAAGCACCAACGCCTAGATGTCCTTGCCCACTGAGATCGAGCGGCTTGAGCTCAATCACTGGAACTGGAATGTTGGGGGCGACAAGTGTTGTTTCAGGGATATAACGCAAGTCTAAGGCGAGACCGTTGGATTCAAATAGAGCCTTGACATGATTCGATTTATTGTTGGGGTCTAGACTGGGAATAGAGCTGTCGGTGGGGAAGCTGGTGCTGTGCGATGATCGAGCGTAGTTGAACGCTGGAGCGCATTCCATACGGAGAGGAACGCGTCCTCGGATGACCTGGAGGTGTTAGAAGGGTAGATTTTAGTCGGTTAGGAGAGACCAGGATGTGATGGAAGGTACAAACCTCGACACGTCGAATTAGCCATGGAAGAAAAGGTTTTCCATCACGATAGCTTGAAGCTGACTGTCTCGGCAAGAAATCTGGGAGTCCAGGTTCAGTAGATATGGTGGATTTTAAAGTGCGTCACATACCAGTGATACTGGCCACCCCATCTTCATTTAAGAATCTAGAGATGTCGCCAAGTTAGTAATTGTTGAGATCTGAACATCTGAAGACTACTTTGTTTGCAGGACCTAGTACGTAGGAAACGATCAGATACGAGATGGACGAATGGTGCAACACGAACATTAGAACTAGGTAAGTAATTCTGCTTGGTTGAAAACCTGACTGTAGGTCGGATGGAGAAATGACCACCCTGCGCATAGATAAGTTGTTAGTAGACGCAATAGAGTAGCAGTGTTGTGGAGCCACAATTCTATTCTAGTGGTTGATCACACGAACACACCTTGTTCTTATCCAAGATACGAGCAAACACCGAGGGCGAATCGAAGTTCGGGATGCAATAGCTTTCAACAGATCCATCTAAAGATACCTAAAATCAAGAAAGGTTTGCATCACTTGAGTAAACTGGTATAGAAGGATGATGAAGCTAGAATAATCACAAGAGCAGCAGTGCGAAGATTTCCAATACTGGATCATGCACAGGAGAGGGTGAGAACAAGATCAAGCTATTGTGTTGTGGGTTCAAGATAGACGTACAGAGCATGATCAGCTAGAGGGATGTAATCTCTCTCAATAGAAGGATCGATGGTGTTCAGAGACATGGCAAGAAGTAAGTGACAGCAACTACCACCTATATCTGAAACTTTATATATATGTGATTGTGTAAGTCGAGATTTATGACAATTTCGGTGCTAATACATGTTCAAACGTTCAACGTTTATTCTTTGTAACCTCCTGCCTATGGCAACCCGCCAATGCCCGGTCTGGATCGTTCCCCGCTGTCGACGCACATCATGATCAGTTAGCAGATAGACGCAGAGTTGTTACCCTTGCGACGCTCTAGATGCCCAGTTAGTCACACGAGCAGAAATCCACTCAGATGGTTGTGCCATTTGTGTGCGAAGAGGAAGCGAGAAGGGAAACGAGCATACACTCAAAGCCAATCTCGAGGCGCCCTCAACACCTCCAACAATTTTGCCTCCTCCGTATCTTTATTTTCCTCTCCTTCCCCAATGTCACACATATACTCCCACCTCGCCTCCTCCGGCAAACTCATCAAGATACTTTCAATCCTTGCACCTGGTGTCATCAAACCAAACTTGGTACCACGATCGTGGACCAAATTGAACTCAACGTACCGCCCTCGACGAAGCAACTGCCATCGCCTCTGATGAGGTGTGTACGTACTAGAGTGACGTTTGGATAAGATTGGGAGATATGATGGTAGGAATGAGTCTCCAAGTCTTTTGATTAAAGAGAATATTTCAGAAGGGGATCGAGGCTGTTCTGAGCCATTCAGACGTTGGTGTGGTTCATCAGTTAGATCATCAAAGAATATGCCTCCGACACCTCGGGTTTCCTGCCGGTGTGTGATATAGAAGTACTCGTCGCACCATTTCTTGAAAGAGGGATATAGCACAGCGGAATGCTGATCGCAGGCATCCTTAAGTGTTCGATGAAAATGAACGACATCCTCTGGGTATAGGTACGAGGGAGTGAGATCGGAGCCCCCGCCGAACCACCAAGCGATAACTTTAGGTGGACTGTCGTTCCCGTCCTCTTTGGGAGGCTCCGTGACCTCAAAGTAGCGGTAATTGCAGTGCACAGTAGGTGCATGTGGATTGCGAGGATGAACGACGAGACTGAGGCCAGCAGCGTAAAAAGGTAGACCATTGGGCGGAAGATTTTCTGGTGATGGTAAAGACGAGTGATCTGCACGCATTTGTTTCACTGCCGCGGGTGGAAGAGTACCATGGACAATGGAGATATTTACTCCCGCTTTCTCCAAGACAGAAGCCTGTTCTGAGTTATATCCAAAGGGAATGGAAAAGACACAGGACTGTCCTGATCCGCCTTGTGCTCTAGTCCAGGAATCGCGCTTGAAAGGTGGTGAATTAGGATCGAGAGATTGGAAGGCATCGAGTATCCGATCCTGAAGAGATATGATGTAGGTTTCCATTTGTTCCCTCATGGTTAGCAAGGAAGCAGACGACATGATGGAGGAGATGCCACAAAAGAAGCGTTGGTCCTGCGATTGATGATGTAGAGGTTTACTAACAAAAATATCTATTGGCTCACCAATCGCGATCAAAATCACAATTGATAGCTAGTGTACGGTACAAGACGCAAGCAATCTACCACCCGAAGTAGCGATGCAGCAGATCGGAGATGCTGACAATAGTAACAGAAGCATAGTTGTTGTTGTTGTTGTTGTAGTTACTGCTATAAGAGTTGTTGTGACTGCCATAAGAGTAATTGCCATGGTGTTGGTGGGCATTGGTTCTTCCAGTATTAAAATGAGGTAGTCTGTTCATCCCTCTGTTTCCACCAGGCTCGATGCGATTGACCGGGACTCTCGGGGGATCCAACATAGGAATCTCAAGGACCAGATTGCCGTTGCTGGTTTTTAAGTCCACTGATGATCGTCCTCTCTCATCGATATGACCAGTCAGTTTATTCTTGGATGTGCAATTATGTTGTGGCAAGTTATGCACAACAAATCTGGCATCCCCGTTGCTCGTCTTCAGGGTGTATCGACCCTCGTAGTTAGAAGGAAGGGAGACTGTGCCATTGGCATTGGAGGAACGAGCTTTGAGATCGAGAACAGCTTGAACGGGGGCTGCACTCAAGTCGATGTTGAATCCAGCATTAGAAGTAGTGATGTCAATGTCGTAATTTCCACCTCTAGCAGGGTTAGTGGATTCGACGCAAGAGGAGATGTTGCTAGAAACAGATGTAGCCGGGTTAGATGGATCATATTGTCATAACTTGCTGGGGAACTGACCCATTGCTAGTGAAGAATGAAATCCTATGTCTATCAGTGTAGTCCAATTTGAGGCGACCGACTCTGATGGGACCATTGGATGTTTCCAATCTCAGAGCTGTGGATTTGCTGAGAGAATCAACAGTTATCGATCCATTGGAAGTTTCGATCTCTACGCTCTGCGCTGCAAGACTCTAAAAGGTTCAAGTTCACCATCAGTTCCTCAAATATAACAAGAGCGTGGAATCTTATATAAACCTTCGCATGAATAGCACAATTGGCGCTCTTGAGCTCCAATGTTTCGAAGCACACTTTTCCAGCAAGATCGCCGATATCATGAAAAAAGTGTGGTAAAATTGTCTGGAAGTCTTTGACGGTCCGGGGAATGCTTGGGAACTTGATGATGATCTCAAATTCGACGCCCTGCATGCGCTGCGCAAGATTGGGATCATAGTAATCAGGCGTCTATGAAAGCCATGTTAAGGATGCGCACGTTGGCCCTATCAGGGCGAAGCGGGTGATGATCGATGGCAACTCACAAAAATGGTAACACCGCCTGTACCATCTGTACCATCTCTGACTCTGCGACATGCTTGAACCATGCCCCTAATTTCAGGGTCGTTGTAGTAAACACTAACGTCAACACCGATATGATCATTGTGGTTTGGGGATGTCTCTACTTTGATGACACCTGCTGCATACATTCCGTTGCTGTCCAAGAGCAGCTTGGATGCATTGAGAGGAAGTCTGTGAGATATAAAAGCAGCATAGTTGTAGCCTGCTGGAGCAATTCCGTCAGACCAATTGAAAAACTAGGAGAAAGTCAGCGAATGGGATGAAACGATGGGCGAGAAGAAATTTACTGGTTCGTACTCCGGGTTCGAAGATTGTTGGTAGAAACTCATGGTCGGAAGGGTAAGTATGCGCAATTATTTTGAGAAAATGAACAAAATGGCTCGCTGGAGGGGGGGTGTTATAAGTATATAAGTCAAGTCACAAGCAGTGGATCCTTTGTCTTGACTCTTGGAGTGGCCATTTCCTTGCTGACGTACTCAACCTTAACCATGCAGCACTTTTGGAGATGTACTACATAATCCGTAGTACGTACTTAGTTTCTGCACAATCGGTGACTCTGAAAAGCACAGTACTATGATTAATGTCGCCAGTTCTTTTTGGAATGATTGTGCACAACTTGCAAAATCGCCCATTAACTGGAAAATATTTCAATGAGCGCGTTCGGGGAACAGGGGGAACCATTGTTTCGTCAATCACATGATCGTCTCACCACCTGGATGGAGCCTCGACGATCTCTCGCTGTCCCTAGGCCATCCACCCATGCAGGCGGCATTCAACCCCCCGCTTCCTTCTTTCGTCCTTCTAAACCAATCCATCACTCCTTATCTCCTCATTCCATCTCACCTGCCCCCTCTTCATCTCTCCAAGATGAGGACAACACCGCATCCAGTACAGGCCATAATGTCGACGACAATAGGCTAGGGCCTCTGCATAACAGAAGTCATTCACTTGACTTGTTTTCGGACCAAACAAGACAATCAAACGATGACAATAACTTTCCTTCGATCGTTACTACTTCTCCATCTTCCCCACCTCGAAGGTCACATTCTCAGACAAGACCAACCTCACCCTTTTCCGCGAGCAAAAAGGTCCGTACTAGCCTTGATGCTGTATTCAATCTACGAAGAGGGAATTCAAAATCCAATTCTGTCGCATTGCAGCTCAATCCTCAGCAGAAGCAGCAGCTACCGAGGAAGTCATTCGGCACCGGGACTGGTACATATACCGAAGATGAAATTGACGAAGAAAGGTCAATAGGTTACCCACCTCGAAAGTATATACCCCCTTCACCTTCTATATCCCCGACGCACTCCCGACCACACTCTAGACTTACGACTTCGAGTTTTAATGCGATCAGGCCACCATCTTATCCACCTTTAGAAGCCGTCCCTATCATCGACCCCAAGGCACCGACCAAGCCACTCCGGAATTACCGTCTTCACCCGTCTAGAAATCGATTCTTCTGTCATGGGGTGATTCTCACTGGGGGCGAAAGCCCATTGCCGTTTATCGGCTGTTTTGGTATTGTGATCGCCATTGGCGGAGTTTGGTTTGGGACAACGTGCGTTTGGTGGTGGAGAGACTATGGAAGTCAGGCTGGGAAGGCGATCACTATTGTTGGCCTGTATGCTTGTTTGATTGTTATCTCGAACATGCTCACAACGGTTATTCATTTTTCAAATTGTTCTCCTCGGTTTATGCTTTATGCTCAAGTTTCGTTAGGCTTTTACGGACCCAGGGATTCTACCTAGGAATTTAGATCCCGACCCTCCCTATCCCGCGACGACACCTTCGGATGGTGGCATCAGAGCACCTCTTCCTAGGGATCTCAAAGTTCGGGCCGATGTGTGAGTTGCCTTCCCAGCTTATCTTATGTTTTTGATTATTTATTCCCGATAAAGTGTTCGTGTCAAGTATTGTCCTACCTGCAGGACCTATCGCCCACCTCGGTCCAGTCATTGCAAGATGGTATATTTCTTAAGTTTTCTCGATGGTATCAATTAACATATTCTGCTTTAGTGTGATAACTGCGTGGACGATTGTGATCATCACTGCCAATGGGTCAACAATTGTATTGGCAGGCGTAATTACGGAACTTTTTTCACTCTCTTGTTCTCTGGCGTACGCACTGCACCATTTTATCTCACATCACTACTTCACGCTGACACCGCTGTTTTCTCACTAGGTGTCAACATTGCTCTTGGTCTTGTGTACATCTGCGATTCATATAGCCATAGAAGCGCATCGCCGTGGATCAATCCGCAGTTCGATATCTTCCCCTCTTGGGATTGGAAGTGCGGTTGCGTTTTGCTTGTCGGTCTGTGTGATTTGGCCTGTTAGTGCCTTGTTTGCGTACCACGTCCGGGTATGTTTAATGAATCCCATCTTTTTGTCATTGAAATAGTCCACTTACTTAATCGGGCCTCACTTTTCCTCTTTTAGCTGCTTCTGCTGAATGTATCCACGATTGAACAAATCCGAAATCAAGCCCACAAGACGCTGATACCGGGTCAAGCACCTCCGAATCCGTTCTCTCATGGAAGTTGGAGACGGAATCTTCTCGCAGTTTTGGGGCGGCCGAGGGGGTATTCGTGGTTAAATGCGACGGGTATAGCGACGGAAGATCGTCGCGAGGTGAATCCGGGATTATTGCAGCAACAACAGCACTCCGATGGCTCAGGGGACAGATCTGCTGGTTAAGGTCAAGACAGCCTTTGACGGATTAAACTTTTCCTTTTTGGGATTTTAAGTGCTGTATGTTTTTTATTTAATATCTTTATTGTTCTCCCCAACCCTCCTCACCCTTTGGAGTAGACCGGTAGCAAGTAGTCTACTAATGCATATTGCTGATATGATACCCAAGTTCTAATAGTAGCAAGTTGTTACGTTGGAACGGAAGAAATTTGAAGCCATTTGGTCAGTGATTGATTATAGTGATCATCTGATAAAACGGCGGTTGTCGGATGGGGATATTAAAACTCCGCTGCATTCCGAAATCTACGGCACCCACTTAGTATTGCAGCGGGTGAACGGCACGAACAACCCTCTCCTCTTTCTCGAGCTAATCTCTCGTTCATCCCTAACCGTTGTTCTCGTCTTCTCTACGCCCGACACTTCCCGCCTGTAACTGTAAGAGACTATAAACGGGTAGAAGGGACGTGAAACGAGACGGCAACTGTTGTTAGCTATTGTTAGTCAGCTGCTGCGTCTGGGAGAACTGAGAGAGGAAATACGGTAAGAAGGTATGAGCGGAACGAACGAAGGAATGAGTAGAGAGGAAGTTGGTTCAAAGCCGTCTGAGCCGATTGAGGGAGCGACGATGGAGACTAAGCCGCCAAATCGCAAGGTACGGCAGAAGAAAACCGCGCAGAAAGCAACTGTATCGGAAGCTGGTACGCAACTAGTTTTTATGAATCCATTCTGATTATTATTGGTATTAGTATTAGTATTACTGATACTCCTCTTCTCATAGTCTCTGCCGCTTCTGCCCCTCCGACGACTCATATTCAGTCTCCCGTTGCCGCTGCTCCTCATACTCCATTCAGCCCTCAACCACATCCAGTTCATCATCATCATCATCATCCATTCCCACCCTATCACGGCACCCCTTTTATCATGAATCATCCCGGTTACGCTTCTCCTCCAATTAATGGCACCCCTTATGCAACTCAGCCAGGTCAGCCACCGCACCATGCTGCTTACCCTCATCCCGGTGCTCCTATACCACCCCCTCAGCCCTATAGCTACTCTATCCATCCACCAACCGGTCCATACCCCCCGCCAGGGTACCCTTATCAATACCCACCACCCCACCAGATGATGATGTATGGCATCCCGAGACCCCCATCACAAAAATCACCCGCTGCTTCCTCGCCTCCATCTACAAGTGTAGCCACCGGAAAGAGGAAACGCGGAGCAGCGGATTCAGGGAGGAATAGAGGAGACGAAGATTCGGACGAGGATGTGTCTGGTGCCGCTCAAAATAATACCACCACCTCAGCAAGTGCTCCTGCAGGTGCCACCACGTCAAGCGTTCAATCTCAGCAGCAAGTGACCGCGTCTCCATCACCCGAGCTCAAGAAACGCACCAAAACTCAGCGAGCTTGTGATAGTTGCCGGAGCCGAAAGATCAGGTACACAGTTTCTATTCTATTTTTTGGAGATCAGCGGTTAATGCTATCTCTATAGATGCGATATCGTTCCAGACTTAGATCCACCGATATGTCAACACTGCAAGCAGTACGCTTTTGAGTGTACTTTCTTCTTACCCATCACCGAGACCAGGTTTAAGAAGAAGAGACCTGAGAATGCTCCACCTGAAGATAGTACTGACAAGCTACATCAGCAGGTGCCTTCAAAACCCACTGAGATCGCTCGTGACGTAGGCATTCTGGGTAAGTCTAACAGTTCTATCCCCTTCTCTTTATGTGTGCCGTTCGTTTTCATATACGCGCACACTCTTGTCTTCTTCGTTCGGTCTGATAAACCATTTAGGTTTGACGTCTGAAACTCATCTCCTTCACTCTCAAGCCACCATCTCATCTCGCATGTACGAATCCTATGACCTCCGATACCAACACACTTGGGAAGTCAGCAAAACCGGGGACGGGCTCATCACTGTTGAAAAACCTCACGGCGATGAACACCACGCTGCCTCTGTCAAGCTTCCTAACCCTGTTGAAACCAGACTTGAACGAGACGTCGTCGAGAACCTGCTCAATGCCTATTTCCATCATGTCGCACCTCTGTTACCCGTGATAACACAGAACGAATTTGTTGCCCTTTCTGGAAAACCGCCCCCTCCGATATTGATTTATTCAATGTGCCTGGTAGCTGCTGCAAGGAGGGAAGTTCCCCAGAATATATTTGATTCGATCAGACATGCGGTCAATAATGTGATCAAGGTTGAAGATGTACTCTCAACGGCGTCGATCGTCAATGTGCAGAGTCTGTTGATTATAAGCATGACAGGCGACAGCCATTCGCAGTTTGTACCAACTGCGCTTTCCGCGTTGTGGATTAGACTGGGGACAGCGATAAGGATGGTATGTCTCTCGATCTTCTCCTTTCGTTTTCGTATTGATTGATTGTATCTCCTAGGCCCAGGATTTGGGGCTTCATCGTGCGGAATCCGTGAAGCAGCAGATAGAGCTGCGAAGGCGATTGTGGGGTGCCTGTGTCATCAGTGACCGATGGTACTTATACCTCTGTTTTCGGCCTAACGCCTGCTTATATCCCTACTTTATCTCAGGACGAGTTTAACTTACGGTCACCCGTACATGATTGACGTCCAAGATTGCGATGTTCGACTACCTTCATCCGGAGATCCTAACGATCTATATATGGATGAACTGGTCCGGTTAAGTGTGATACTCGGAAGGGTACTCAAGACTATCTATAGGTATCTTTTTTTTCTGCCCCTTTTCTTGAACCAAGGCTGAGTTTTCTTGTCCAACAGCCCGTCTGGTTTGACCTTTACGACGGATGAGATGCTGTATGAGCTTCTTGCCGATCTTGAAGCCTGGAAAGATAAACTACCAGAAAACCTTAAATATCATGGCCCAGATACACCCGAGAACGCAGGCATGTCCCCTTCACCCCCTTTCCTCCCTGTTCATTGCTAAGTCTAGATATATAGGCTTACTACACCTTTTATACGCTTGCGTCTGCATGATATTTTGGAGGGTATTCATGCGAATATCTTACCTCTGCCCGGCCCACATCAAGTTCGGGCTGACAGTTGAACAATGGACAACGCTAGTTCAGCTTACGGGCGAAGGGATAGATTGGCTAGATAGGCACGAGAAAATGTATGATGTGTGGCTCATTGTTGCGTATGCTGCGACATCTTGTGCCCTTGTTCAGGTATGGTTGATCATGTTTGTTTGGTGCGGGTATTTGTTAATACTTTTGTGTAGTATCATACTTGGGCTCGACGGAAGGACGAGGAGGCTGCTGCAAAACTGAGAAAGTTGAGGGACTGTGTCAGAAGGTGGGAGGGGTCAATATCTGCTGATCATATGTCCGCCAGACGGAAGGTATGTTTTTCCTTGTCCAGATCCTACTCATAGTCACCTACTAAACCTTGTGTAATAACCTTTAGACTGCTGAAATTATCTCACTCCTCTACGAAGCAACGCAAGGTCCCCCTCCAGCTGCTGAAGCCCCTGCTCTCAATCCCACAGGCGGGGTCGTCGGCAAACAGCCACTTAAGGTTACTTACAAAAAAGACCCATCACGCCCAGGTGGAGGGGTTTTTGTGGCTGAGGATTCAACTCGTCCTGAGGATGTAGAAGATCTTCCCGCTGGGACCGTTATATCTAGGGAAGAAGCCGACGGAAGTGGGGACGAGGAAAGCACAGGTTCTTCTCTTGTCGCCACCAAAAAACCGAGTCGAGGAGGGCGAGATCAACTCGACCGTGCCTTCTTCCTCTCATCGTCGTCGTTCGCTCCTCCTCTCCCGGGTGACACTTCACACTCTGGCACAAATAAAGACTCTTCCTCATCGGCAACACAATTGGTCAATTTCTCGCCGTTATCGAGGGATGGCTCATCAGGAATTATGAATGTGAACCCTGCGATGAACACGGATCCTGCGGGTGGAAATGTGCAGGTCATGAATTTGCTGGACTCGGTGGCTCCTCATGTTCCGAGTACCTTCGAGCAGCTGGCCGCTGTTGATAGTTTTTTGGATGGAATGCCTGGTGGGATGTTTGACTGGGGTAGCTATTCCTTTTCTCGTTCTCTTCTATGCCCGATAGATCTGACTTGACTTTTAACCTGAAGGCCAATGGGAGCATTTCTTCCAACAACGACAGCAGCTGCAGGCTCAACAGAACTCAGGAGTATAGAGGCTCTGTAAATTTCCAGGGCATACTTGTATACAACGGACGGATCTCTACTTCCGCCACTCTTCCCTCTTTCGAGTTTTTCCTTTATTTAATACTATCCAGACGTATTTCTCCTATACCTTTTAATCTGGTTGTTCTTCAACTCGTTACTTATTAATGTTGTATCGCTATCGGTTGCTTTGTTTATAACTATTTCATTCCGCGCCTTGGGGCGGTAAAAGACTATCCGTGATTGTGCTGCAGGCAAAATTCACAGCTCAAGATCAAACTTAGGCTAGCACCAGAGTTCAGGGGGGACGGTAGAGCTCAATATAGTGCCCTTGGTCTCCGTGGGTGTGTCTACGCAAGTTAATTGGTCGTTCACTGCTTTAAGTGCATGAATTTTGATCTCTGATTTCAACCACTTCGACATGTGGCAGGAAGCAAATCCTACCAGTGACAGAATTTCTGGGATATATCATAAAAATATAAAATATTCGTGTATATAAGAAGTTACATCATGAATAGTATTAGTAGTAAGAATAAACATTCGAATCCGAAAGTACCTAAAGCCTCGGTTTTGAAGATTTTGTTGATGGTAACGAGGCTTGCATCATCATCTGGAACCCTGATGCTGCGAGTCTGCCATTTGTTGAATCCCAAATCTAGTACGATTTAAAAAAGATGATAGTCTGTCATGTCAATTTCTTTTCTTTTGTGAGTATGAGGCTTGTTTACCTCGCAAGCTGCAGTAGCGGTCCGATTTCCAACTGATACTGTATAGCAAACTATCTTCAGCTTGACGCCTCTGTTGAGGTATGAGTTAATCACTAAATTACAGATCGCCTCAGTGGGGGGAACTTACAGAGGTGCGGGCGCGTGGAAAGTTACGTTCATCTGTTGGGAAACTCTGGCGGTGGGTTTTCCCGTTGTCATCAGCGAGTGGGCTACCAATATGAGCGATGTGCATCTATAATTCTGTTGTGAGTATAGCATCTTCCTAGAGCTAAGAATCTGACAGATGCACCCGTCAATTAAGTAGGATATACAACCACCATGGAGCATATCCCCCTGGTTGAGCATATCTAAGCCCGAATATTTTCAGGCTTCTTGAGTTATTTCAGACACAGCAAATCACTCACCCTTAGTAACATCAAGCTCACATGTCATACGCACGTTCCGGAATTTCATGCTAGTCTCTTGATCTGCACCCTCTGAGGCACTCGAGGGAGGCATGAAGCCGAGTTCTGTGGTAACGATCCGAGTTCCAATGGGGTCGCCGAATCTACACAATCAACAACAGTTACACTGAGCTTCTATAGCAAATCGCAGGTATGTGAAGGGTTACTAGTAACCGATTCTCAGCTGGCCCAGCGAACTCGTAAAACCACAATAGCTGAGAGACCAAAGCTTTGGCGGAATCTGGCGCGTCGCCTTTGATGTGTGATATGGGTGCCTCTGGGATGGTGTTGCACTTATGTTCAATGATTTTAGCGAGAGACATTGGTGAAGGAGGTCGAACTAGCCGGATAGATGCGGGCATGACAGTGCCAGGGAAAAGTGAATAAACTAAACAGTAAAGATTGTCGGCAAAAGCTGACTGCTAGTGCCTCGGTCACGTGCCGGCATCCATTTCGCAAATTGATTATTGCAGTGAATGTTTAAGTCATTTTCTTGACTGTTTAAATTTCGAGAACCATGCTTATTCTTGGTTAGATGTGGATTCATGCAATGGGCGTTATAACTTACTAGTAATACTAAAGCACAGATGTCAGAACCATCCTGATTAACGGAACGCTCGGCGTGATGCACAGCATTGCGGGCGGCATTGACGGTCCGAACCTGCAGGCATATCTCTGCAGCTGACTGTATTCAGCTAACTTATGTTGTCGGTCCTGGTAGCACCTCTCTGCTTGCTGCTGTCGCTCGTTGCTCCGGTCACCCTTAGATGTGTCTCATCTCAGCTACATGATCATCCATTAGTATTTAACCAGGATAGTACTCTGTTTGCTGACTCTGATTCCCTGGGAGTTTCGACCCAGTACTCCGCAACACAGAGCATGAACACAAGCATCACTTTGAGAGCTATACCTACCGTTGTCTATCAGCCTTCATCAAACTCTGACTACCAGGATGCTCGCATTCGATCATTGTTCTATCATCAAAGTCAGAAGATAGAGTGGATACCCAGGGTTGTAATGGGTCCTGATGTTCGGGATAGACATACCTTGGTCCAATTAGCCAGAATGTCAGGGAACGCATACGCACTTCCTGGACAAAACAACTGGTATGAGTTGGACGAAGCCTGGAATCAGGTGAACTACTTTCACTATCTTTGCTATTTGCTACGGACCGAACTGAGATGGATGAGACAGAGCTTCCCATTTGGGTGGGAAGATGATTTGCATGGCTTTCGCGGGCATCTGTTCAAATCTTCGGATAACTCAACTGTGATTTTATCGATCAAGGGGACAACAGTGCAAGGAGAGACATCTAAGAAGGATAAGTTCAACGATAATGTATGTTCCTTCCCTTAGCACTGTATTTTATTTACATGTTTGTTGCTTTTCAGTTGCTCTTTTCTTGTTGCTGCGCTAGAGTCGATTTCTCATGGGTAGGTGGACTTAATTCTACAGGCACTATAAACAGTAATCGTCGTCGTTCCAGGTTTTCCGTACTGTTTGCGAATGCTATTCTGGACAATTGAAATGCGACAACATTTGCCTCAGCCATTCCCTTATCCAAGACAGTCTTTTTTACTCCACTGGTGTAGTAAGCCCTCTTAAATCGTATATCCCCATGAACAGCCTGTCTCCTGACTCTAACCTCCAGCGCATGGTGAACGAACTTATCGCATTATACCCATTTTCAAATATATGGCTGGTAGGGCACTCATTAGGGGGTGCACTAGCCTCTCTCCTTGGATCTACCTTTGGATTTCCAGCCGTCGCGTTTGAATCTCCAGGAGAACTTCTCGCAGCCCGCCGTCTTCATCTCCCTCTTCCGCCACCGGTTAACCAAGAGGTGGATCGCACACTGGAAGGGGATGGTGTGCTAAATTTCCCTCCTGGTCGATCACCCGTTGCAGTAACCCATATTTTTCACAACGCTGATCCAATCCCTCAAGGTGCTTGCACTGGCTTCACATCACCCTGCGAAAGAGCTGGATACGCTTTGCAGACTAAATGTCACCTAGGAAGGAATATTGTGTATGACACAGTTGGGAGATTACGATGGAAAGTCGATATACTTAGGCATCCAATCAAAGTCCTGGTGCATAAAATATTAGAAGCTGAGAATGTCGTCTGGGAATTTGGTAAGGATGTAGGAGAGGTTCCGAGCCTGAGGGGTGAAGAAGATTGTGTGGTAGGTCCCCCGTCATCGTCTTTATAGTCTTTCATCCACTTGAATAAACCCTTTCATTAGGATTGTTATCAATGGGAATTTGGAGAGTTTGGGAAGTTCTGAGTGCGTCAGACCTTTGCATCTTGGACGATGACTTGATTGTCCGAATGGATTCAGGGCACACTCAAAGCCAGTTAATCATCCGATCTACAAGCTTGGAGCTTACTCCTCAAGCATGAGCGCTGAGCTCTGAGCTCCTTAGAGCTCGAGATTAGCGCTAGCTCTCGGCGAAGATGAGGGTTACCGGCGATTTTGGGATCTAAGTT
>CEMT01388791.1:21274-41366 GCA_900068985.1 Pterula multifida | reverse complement strand
GTAGGGACATAACATCCTGCAGCACGTTCAACGTTCAGTGCTCAGTGCTCAGCCTCTATCTGTATAGTATACGCTGCAATTGACCAATGTGAATAAGATGCTTGCACAAACTTGGTCTTGTGACGAGTCTTCTTCTGTGGCCTTACTCTTCAGCGCGTATGCATGCCTTGACTTGATGATCAAGACCAGCGTTGCACCTAGATCTGATGCCCATCCTGGAGCATCAAAATGAATTATAATTATAGCCGGAAATCTATGGAGAAAGCCAAAGTCACAAGGCAGCTTAGGCTTATCTTGAACGATGAGGAAGGTAGAGGACAAATCTGACAGTGCCATGCTTGCCAAAGATTTTGCTGCCTTTGAACATAGAAGGAGACGGCTAAAAGCAAGTGCCTGCAGCACCTGGTGTTTCTCACCTAACCTGTTTTGATCTGCTTTTCACAGAACAGACATGTTCAACTTATTGCCATAGGAGGTTTGTTCCCAAGCATGTCCCTGCACAAAAATAGCTCTAAGCTCTTTACCAGGTACTATTGGTACTATTCTTTTCGTGCAAATTGGCAATGCCCTGGTGAAGGGTGGTCCAGGCAAGTTCACATCATCGAGCCCATTCGTTCCATTAACAGACACGCCTGCAGCAAGTCTATTCATCGCGTTCACACTATGGTCAACATTCATCCTTGCCATTAATAATTGCCTCTGTGGGCATTTCCTATTTTGGACGGTTCCATTGCATGCTGATCTCTCTGCCCAGCCGAAATGGTTATCTGGATACCTATTTCCTCGCCGTTCGTACGTGCGCTCACACCAGTTCTTCCCACTGTCCCTTTAATTTCTCCTGCTTAGATTAGATTTGCAGACCAATTTGTTGACCCAGCATTGGGATTCGCTGCTGGGATCAACTTCTTCATCTTCGAGGCCTCGTTGATACCTTTTGAAGTAACAGCATTCAATATAGTACTGCATTTCTGGACAGATACAATTCCTTTAGTTGCTGTTGTCTGTTTTGTCTTAGCTTCTTATGCGTAAGTATTCGCCACTTTTAGCGGTGTGTGGCACTCAATCTTCATCAGGCTCCTCAATTTGTATGCGGTCAAATATTATGGAGGTTTATAGCTCTACAAACAGATGAAAGAAATCACTGATATTAGATTTTATAGAATCTGAATTCTGGCTAGCAAGTGGCAAGGTTGTGCTGGCGGTTGGTCTCATTATATTCACCTTCGTCACTATGGTTGGCGGAAATCCTCGTCACGATATCTATGGGTTCAGGAATTGGGATCCTTCCAAAGTACCAGGAACGCCTTTTGCAGAACACATAAAAACGGGAAATTTAGGACGATTTCTTGGATTTCTGGCTTGTTTGATTCAAGCGGCGTTGACAATCGCTGGTACATGTTGCCACTGGTATATTTCTTTGTTTCTTTCTAACTCACTGCCTAGGTCCTGACTACGTCTCAATGGCTGCTGGTGAAACTCAATTCCCCCGCAAAAATCTGCCTCGTGCGTTCAAAAGCGTCTTCTATCGCCTCACAACTTTTTTTGTCCTTGGCACTTTCTGCGTTGGAACCATCGTTTCTTATACAGACAGCGATCTTATCCGGGCCATTTCAGATGCACGTCCAGGAGCCGGATCTTCCCCTTACGTCATTGCCATGCAAAGGCTCGGAATTCCTGTATTGCCACATATCACCAACGCTTTGATTCTGACAGCAGTCTTTTCTGCGGGAAATAGTTATGTCTATTGTGCTAGCCGCACGCTTTACGGTCTTGCATTGGATGGGAAGTTTCCTGCGATATTTAAAAGATGCAACAGGAATGGTGTCCCGTATCATTGTGTAACGCTGACTTTAGCGATAGCATTACTAGGTGCGTACTCTCATTCTCGATCTCGATAGGATGGCTGACTCTGAATACCTGTTTGCAGCATTCTTACAAGTATCTAACAATTCGGCGGTTGTTCTTCAATGGTGAGCCTTCTCTTTCCACTGGCTTAAATACAGAATTCGCCGGCTGAGCTCTACTGTTCCAAGGTTCGTCAATCTCGTCACAGCTTCCCAGCTGCTTAACTACGCGGTGATCTCTTTCACTTATATCCGCTTTTACAACGTAAGTTCAATATATTCGGGTACCCTAAGATTTCCTCACGCCCTCTTTAGGCCCTCAAAGTTCATGGAATTGCAAGAGATAGTCTTCCGCACAAGTCCAGATGGCAACCGTTTTGCGGGTAATTGATTATTTGCTGGCTTCATCTTCTCAGAAACTCACTATTTTTGATATTAGATATTACGGGTTTGTAGGCACTATTATAATGGCTTTTGTTAGCGGATACGAAGTTTTCCTCCCAGGGAAATGGAATGTGCCCACTTTTCTGTTCTCCTATACGATGATTGGTTTGTCTCCAGTGTTGTTCATCGTTTGGAAAGTATATCAGCGCACAGAGGTGATTTCATGTCCATGTTTTTGGTGTTCTTCCTTTCTCAACAGATTGAATCACCAGTGGCGAGAACTCGAAAGTATCAACTTTTTTGACAAGGATAGGGCTTTGTTAGATACATATGAAGAGGAGTGCGTTGACGAGGATTTAGATGACACTACGATTGCAAGGCGTGTTTGGAAATTTGCATGCTCGTAATTCTCAACTCAAAGCGTTTTTACAATACAATTATTGGTAGCTACAGGTTGGATCGACTGAGACTATAACATTTGCATTACGTAATGTAGTTGCAATGCACCTGGTCACGCCTATCAATGTATCTACGGTAGTACTCCTACCATGACTTCCCCTTCCTCTTTGTCGAGTCTGATTTCCTATCCATCCCAAGAATCAGGAGACACTGTTTTATCAGACAACAAGAAATCGAAACAGTCGACTGTAGACGACAGACTCTATATTCGTGGCCTACATCCGTCTGTTGACGAGTTAGTGTTACTCAGAGTTCTATATCACGCCCAGTCTAATCTCAGAGCTTTTCGCAGAGTTACCCTTTGGAAACTACTCAAAGATTACGATCCATTCAAAATCGACTTCCCTGTGCACGCCGCAGGAACTTTACAGGGTCGATCTCGTGGTTTCGCCTTTGTGCATTTCCAGAACAAAGAGGTCAGTTCACCATGGCTTTCACCCAAGTCTTCATCTCCTCACTTATCCACACTTCCTCTGTCATACCTCGGGCGCAATATTCCACAACCGCCATGAAACATGTTTGAATGGATCATGGCGCGTAGTGAACATTATCAATCGCCCCATCGTCACCGTTTGCAATTCGTGATGGATTAGCACCACGAACTGACCTCTCTATCCTAGGATGCCGCTCGCGCACTGTCTTCTTTTAATGGGCAATTACTTCGAAAACAGACTTTGAGTGTTTCCTATGCTATTCAAAACCCCCAGACCGAGTCATCGTACTTGGGGCCCCATAGGAATGTACGGAGAGCCATGCATGATCCCACCAAACAAACAGTGCTCAGTAAGATTAAGTCTCGGAATCAGCCTCCCAAGTGTGTCCCCTTTTTCATCTACCATCAATAAGAGACGTCTTAATCTACTACAGTACAAAAACCAGTATTGCTCTGCTGGAAGCCAAACTTAGCTCCATGAAGGAAGAAGGCAATTCGTCGACAATTGTGGGACATCCCACGCTCCCATCAAAGCCACCCACATCACTCCGGCCACTCAAGCCATCTTCCTCTCGTCCAGCATCTCCGCCTTCTTCACCAAGAGCGAAAATAGTGGCCTCAGCGCCGTCCCCAATAGTGCCGACTTTCAAGAGCTCTTCCTCGTCGACAACAAGAAAAGCTCAGCCTACCCAGACCCGGCCCCTGGCTGGTGTAAGGCTGAAAAAGTCTAAGAGCTGAGTGTGGTGGTATGGAGATCGTTAATGATTCATTTTTGGGTAGACTTCGCGTTCATCACATCGGAATAGGGTACCATATCCTTTTCTATGATCTCGTTAAACATGCATGGAAGTCGTTTTTAGACTATCCGATTAAACAATCATTTTTCAACTTGTCACCGCGTATCTTTTGACTTGCAGTTCAAATATATTCCACCCGCCCAACAGCAGTAGATACAGATTAGATTTCTGAGTTGTCTTATTCCTGAGTTCATTGTGTATCATAGAACAAATTTTATGCGCTAGACCTAAACACGGATCCCCCGATCAATTTACCTTGGACATAGACCTCCTTGATATTTCTATCATCCCCACAGAACAAGAACCTCTCCAATTCCCCATCAAGGTCCCGCTTGCCTTCAGGATACCATAACCCTGGATTTCCCGTTCCATTCTCTAGGTTTACAATGAGCGCATCAAAGGACTTCCCAGGTTCAAAGGAGCCGATGTGCTTCTCCATGTCGCACACTCGAGCCCCGCCAAGTGTTGCAAGATACAGAAGTGCTGGAATAGTCAGTTGGCGGTTCGCAAATTTGGGCTCTTTATCCAGATTGGGTGCAGTAGGATGAGATGAAGCTTGCATAGAGACAACCTTGGATGCAATACTGGCATGTTGGATGGTCCTCAAGATGGAGGGGGAGAAGCCTCCTGAGACGTCTGTTCCCAGTCCGACCTGTGCATGAATCGCATTAAGTTTAATGGACTTTCAACCTAAAATAACGAGATGGAAAGGAAAGGAAATGCATACCTTGATCCCGAGATCCAACCAACTGCCAACTTTTGCGACTCCACTGCTCAGATTGAAATTGCTAGTAGGGCAGTGGCTTATCCCTGCCTTTCTCTTCTTGATCAATTTCAACTCCTCCTCTTCCAAATGCACACCGTGTGCGAGAATAGTGTTGTGTCGCAATAGATTGTGCTTATCGTAAATATCTGCGTAGGATTTACAGTCTGGGAAGAGTGATAATGCAAGGGCTACCTCAGATAGGTTCTCTGAGATGTGAGTCTGGATTCTGAGAGATGGATCAGTGGATGCGAGAGAACCTAAAGCGTGCAAGAGATCAGATGTGCAGGAAATTGCGAAACGGGGCGTTATGACTGGTTGGACGAGAGATGGGATATGCGGTGAAGGTAAGGACTCGATGTAGTGAATCAATCTTTTGGTATCGAGAAAGGATGCTTGTGTGGATTCTTCTATGTAGTAGGACGGTGAGTTGCGGTTCATGTTGCACTTCTGCGTCACATATTGCATTATACATCAGATGCCCTGGTTCAACGAAGCTTTGAAAGCTTACTCCAACAAAAGCACGCTGGCCTGAATATCAAAGAAATTAGTTGCTCAGTAACTGCTGGTCATGGCAAGCTTGAGAACAGCCACTCACCAGCAGCATGTATGATGTCAGCAAGCTCCTTCGTAGCATCGAGATGTAACGTCCCATAGTAACAGCACGTCGTCGTCTAAGCCAGTCAAAAAAATATAAATGTCAAATCGCAGATAATCGATAAGGGCTAGCAGCCAGACTCACCCCACTATCTATCACCCTCCGGACAACAGACTTGTATGCATCTCTTGCGAAAGACACGTCTGCAAATTTGGCTTCCATCGGGAATGTGACGTTCTCAAGCCAGTCTAACAGTTCATACTGCTGCCCACTGTAAAGATCGCACGATATTCAGTGAAGTGAGCGATATCACTCGGAATAAATGCCAACATACATTCCAATATTAGGAAATTGTGGTGCATGCTAGTACGGGTCAATATATGCCAAAAAATGGAAGATGAAAATCAGAGCATACAGTGTGCGTATCGACTAAACCAGGCATAATGAATTCTCCTTCCCTCAGTTCAATAATCTTCACGTCCTCTATGGACGTGTATCCTTTCTTGATCAGCAGATCCTGGATCAACGAGCTATCTGGAATCTCTTCCTCGATCCAATCAATTCGACCGTCAGACGAAATCCCCAGCAGAGCATTAGGCAGTGCCTGATAGGCATGGTGAGATTTTGGATTGATGACAGGGCCATAAAAGACGGTGGAAGCCATAGTCGGATGGATCATATAGTGCCCAAATTGAACAAAAGGGCAAGACGGCAAGGACAGCACATGGACGGCATGAATAGGACGGGATTGGACTAGTTATTTTTGCAGAGATCTTATCCATCCCTATCTGGACCATGGCCATTTGGATGTTGTCTTGGCTTTTTGAACACAGCGCATCAGGTTTGTCAAGGAAGTCGCTTGGGAAGATTATACAGCTTGAATCGTTGATGTGGTTCTATCGCATAACGCCCGCGTTGGAACGAGCTCTGTAATGCACTGCGCAACTTCGGACCACTAGTTTGGAGACTGACACCATTGTAAGCAGAAGAAAGGCACATATGGAATGACCTGGTAATTGTTGTACATTTGAATGAGTAATACAGCTATATATGCTACGAATGTGAGAATTTTGAACACTAATGATATTGTAGGACTTGGATGGAATGATAATGATAACTAAGTCAACTCCCTGGGCCTAGACGTAATTGAATGCAAGCACAAATCAGTTAGTAGACGATCCTCAGAACAACAAAGTACACTTACAGATCACTCATCCGCGTATGAATGGATCAAAAGGTATCTCGTGATAAGTTGTCCGCCACAAATCACGCCCCCTCACTTCTCCCGCAATTATCATCTCGGTTTGACAGCCATCAGCATTGAGGTTTTGAATTGTTTCAAGCCAGTTGAAGCCTGCATCATCTGCAAGCATCTGGGATGCATGAAGCCGAATCTGGGGAATTGAGGTAAAGACGCCATTGCTGACTTGGAACAATAGGCGTAGGCGTTCCAGGGGAGAGCAACCCGGATCCTCCTTTCTGGATCTTTGTACTTGCATCAGTAGTGGCTCAATTTCCTTGAGGGGGGTCACAGAAAAGCCCTCAATATAGATGGAAAGTGTGTGGAGTCGGGAGCAAAGCTTCTGACCAGCTTTGTAAACAAGAGAGGATAGAAGGGAAGCGATCTGGGCTGTCTGTTCGAACTGCGGGTTGGAGAATTGTATGGCGAAAGCCGAAAGGTGAGGACAATCCCTAAACAGGCAACAGAAATCCTCGCTTGATACCGCTCGAACATCATGCAATGTCAAAGAGCTAAGCGTTTCATGGGAGGGAAGAATAAGAGTATGGACGCTATGAAGTGATTTCCCCGCGGACAACGCGAGAGTACGTAAAGCGGAAGAACTGATAGAGGTGTAGGCGGGTTGGTAGCCTAAGCCCTGGATGTCAAGATGTTGAAGCTTCGGGAGTTTAAGTGCTGAGAGGTCCAAGGTTGAGATGGCTAACCTCAGCTTGGTTGCACTGACGACCACCACAGATTCAATGTTGGGCGTCTGAGAAAGCCATCTCAAGAATCCCGATGAGTAGGGCCTCTCTATGCGAAGGTGCTTAATCTGATGCAAAGGAAGCTTTGAAGAAGTTGCATCTGGACTGATTACATTAGCGTCAAGCGAGAGCCAAGTCAGATTTGGGGCGTCTCCAAAGGGAGGTAGGTGCGGGAGGACATGAGTCGATGTGGACAGAGATTGCAACCTGGAAAAATGGTAATGAACTCCTGATTGATACACGCCGCTCAAAGGAATGCTTCCAATCGATACACGTTGCCAGCGGGTGGAGTGATCTAGAAGCATGCAGAAAAGAGGAGCGTGACAAGGGCTGCTGGCGGACCACTGGATATTAATTGGTACAACCCCAGATCGTGCAAGTTGCAATCTAAGAAGCTTGGCTTCCAACGTCGCCGTACAAAAACGATCAAGACATGAATGGGCTGAACTGAACCGTATGAACGACCAAAGGACTGGGGAAGACAGCATTATTAGCCTCCATCGTTGGCAGACGCGACCCAAACTCCAAAGAATGCTTTCAGCGCCGATGGTACTCAAGCTAGGATCAAACATATCCGCGAATCTGTCATCGGATCCCGTGTTGGGCTGTTCGGAGCTTATTTCTTCACCTAAAAGGCACCAACTGAATATGTCGTACCAAACATCGTCTGGGATCCAGGGCAAGGCGTCACGAGGCATTTTGTGGCAGCTCTCGACGAGCCTCCCAAGAGTCTTTTCAGCGCTCTCGGGATGAAGTTTATCAGGTTGGGGGAGCTGCTCTTCGAGGTGGTGCCCTTGATTCGAGATTGGAGGATGGAGTCCAGAGTAATCTAGTAACACATCCCTGGCCTTGAGTGGTAGCTTAGCAGGTTGGTGTTCGAAGGAATGCAGACTAAGTTGTGAAAGATGGCCCTGGTGAACGCTGTGACTGTCCTGGATTAGGACGACCATGTTATGTTGTAAGGAGAATGAGAAAGTGGGGAAGGGAGAGGTGTACCGAATTATAGAGAAGGCAGACATTTATAGAGTGATAGTAGTAGCTACACATGCAAACACGTTTGTAAGTCAGAGGTATTGACATCATGATTGTAATTGGCAGGATTGGTCTGATCATGTGAGATTAACTTATTTCTTCGTGCCGCACCGCCGGTTCATGTTACTAGATGCGATTCATATACCTGTAACCTAATAGTATCAGTAATAGATGAGAACTCAGAAGATGAGAATCCTGGCCAACTCTTCCTGGGACTTGCTTCCATATTTATACCAACCAGCCTTTTATTTTTGAGTTCGCCCTGAAACAACAGACACCTCTTCTCGTAAATGTCCTACTGCTTGGGAGTATCAACTCATCCGGATCCGATGATGTCATGGAATAGCCAAGCGCAGACTGTATCGATGTAATATGGAGCAGGCTTGATCCTATTAAGTCCGTAGTCCTATACCCTTGGGCAGCTCCACCTCCAGTGGCTACTGGCGACCGATGCAACGGCGATACGTTTGGCAGACGCCTTTTCCATCGCCGCGGTGTTAGCAGTATCCGAGGAGGTGAGTCAACTCGATCACCGTCCAGAGACCATTCACTTAGAATGTCTGGTAACACTCAATATCGGAAGATTCCTCCTTTCCTCGTGGAACCTCTCAAATTCAAAGACCAAAGGACTGGAAAGCCAGCAGGATCCCTGATCTCACACTAGAGGAACAACGGAATCCAATTCCACCCAACCCTCATAAGTAGTGTAATTGTACTCACGACTTTATGAACCGGGCATTTCAAACAATCATTCCACCATTCACCCTGAAATTATGCCCATTCACCCACGCACTATCTGGCCCTGCCAGGAACAAGATGGCACTTGCAATCTCCTCGACTTGTGCAATCCTCCCAAGAGGATGCATTCCAGCAATCATCTTGATCACCTGCTCTGATTTACCCTCGTAATACCCTTCTGTCTCAGTAGGGCCAGGTGAAATAGTGTTGACAGTGACAGATCTCTTGCCTAGATCCTTCGCAAGGATACGTGACATTTGTTCAATGGCTCCTTTGGTGGAGTTGTAGAGGAGGTAATTGGGTGTTATGCTGGAATTGGCAGTGAGAGAGGTTGAGAATAAAATGATGCGTCCACCATCAGGAATGTGTTTCTCTGCTTCCTACATCATACAATGCATCAGACATAATGCATCAGATTAGATAAGATAAGAATCAAGCCTTGATAGTGAAGAAAGGACCCTTGACATTCACAGTGAACGCCAAATCAAAGTCCTCTGGACTCGTATTCCCCAGGCCTTTATCCAGAAGTAACAACGCCGCATTCAACACTAGAATATCAATCTTTCCAAACGTCTTAACAGCCGTCTCAATCAATCTTTTGTTATCCTCTGTCTTCCCTACATCACCCTGAACAACGATGGCTTTCGATCCAAACTTGGTGATCTCATCGGCAGTGGACTCTGCAGCAGATTTGTTCCCTGCATAGTTGACAACGACAGAAGCTCCTTCTTTTCCTAAAGCTATAGCGACAGCACGACCGATCCCGCGAGATGAGCCCGTGACGATGGCGACCTTGCCAGTGAGACGTTGAGACATGGTAGCTTTTTTGAAGGATGTATAAAAAGATGGATTAGTGCTTATATACGGAAAATGTCTTGCAAGTAATTAGCCGAGTACTTTCGTCACTCACTTTCGTCAACCCTTCGGCAAATCTGGGAGTTAATTTCCTTCATGGGGCTAGATTTACTACCAGTATGTAACATTACATTCAACTTGATGCATAGAGGATCATTGCACTTACTTTTCTTATTCTATCGACAAAAGTACATGAATAAGGCATCAGGGTAGTCACGGTGATGTCGGTCAATTTCGGCGCAGCTACGTAGTGTAAACCTACACGGATGGATGCGGCACAGGCACCTTATAATACTGTATAGTCACCGTTAGTGGGCCCGTGATTAAGAACAGCCTGTAGTGCACTCCAACGTGGAGCGAAAGTTACGAAACCGCTCACAGAACACGCACATCTGCACATGAATTTTCTGATGAGATTTCATCAAGTCCACCCGCCCTCTGCATTTGCCTGCTAGGCGCTGAACTTGTACATACTAATGGTCCAACTTAATCGTTGATTCGGGAATCTATCTCCTTACTTTCTGTCAGGTGATCGCAAGCTATTGATAGCCACCAGAGGGACTTGAAAACGACAAACAGTAACTCAGCTGGACCACAGACCTCACCACTATCTTCAACGTACAAAGAACGGCTCAGAGAGTGTCCTGATATTACTGTTTCAGATAAAACCTTCACCAGGATTATTGTTTTTGCAAGGGATAAACATGGATCATTGAAGAACTGCGGATATTATCCATCAATAAACTGAAGTGTATCATGAATACTGAGGCAGCTGACAAGAATTTTTGTCACTGTCCACGAGCTGTTTTTTTATATAAATCAGATGAGAGTCTAGAGAAGGGTACCAGCCATGAGAGCTTGGTATCGTGCGTCCCGAACAACTGATTCGAAGGCTGCTATTAATAGCAGATTATGACTGGTTGACCCTTTGTACCGTGATGCCTGCTAATATCAAGGAAGGTTCCTTTCCCCTGCCCCATTGAAAGGTATCGCCAATGGAGCAAAACTCAGGTGCTGGGTAGTATGATCAAAACTGCTGCTGGTGTGCAGAAAATCCAACAAATTGATATTAAGCGAGTGGGAGAGCTTCATGAAGCACAGCACAGAAGATCACAGATCTTCTATTGTCCTGTACCTATAATATAAATCTGGAATACTGGAGTGTTCATTAATCATGGGTATTTAGTAAATGCAGAGAAGAAATCGTCATGATTTCTTACAGGAGAGTGAAAGTTAGATGCGAGGTCATGTGTATCATAAATTCTGGATCGTGCTCGTCAGGAACCCCTCATGTTCAATGCAAAAATGGTTTGCATCAGCCGCCTAGCCACAACAAACGCTTCAACCCATACTCCATCTTCGCATAAACGGTCGTCAGTTTCTGTGCTTCAACCAAACTATATAAAAAAGTTGTAATCAGACCTTGAGCAGTTCTAATTACGTAGAAACTGATAGATTCATACCCTACCACATCTTCAACCTTTACAAACACGTCGTTCCCCATATCCCTGACAGCGGATTTGATGCAACCAACAATCATCTCCACAGCCTCCTCACAATCCTTTGCGCCCATCAAGTCATCCGCGGGCTCTGTCATCGATAACATCGAGCTCCCGTGAGATGATAGTCGTATTCGAGTGGGATCGATCGGGAGAACTTTAAATGCAGCATAGGTAATGGTAGACTCTTCCTGTGATGTTGCTTGCTGGGATAAAGCTCCCTCGACAAGATTGACGGCCTCCTTTGAAGGGGTAGATGTATTCGCCTGCTGCGAAGGTGCTGGGATGATGGCCGAGGTTGCAGAAGGCAAAATACTCTTCCTTGACAAATTCCGCTTAATTGCAGCAGCAGAAAACGAGCTTTGCTTAGCAGGAAGCGCAAGTGGTGTCTCAAGACGATTGCGAAGGGAGTAGCTCGAAGTTCTTGTGACATGTCGAGTCATACAGAAGTGGATCACGAAACCAGCGTTTTGCCTAGGATCCCGGCTGGCTTCTTCAAGTGGAGATAATATATATGTACCTTAGAGGGTCATGGAGTATAAGCATACATAAGGGTGATAGGAGGGTTGATAGGTGCTATACCTTTGGTAATACTGGTGATGTCACCTAGGGGGACGCGGGTATATAATTTAACTTTCTGAAGGGTATAGTCGTAGCTCTACAAAAGGTAAGCAGGGTTTGGAATCATCTTTGTTAAGTTACCAGTGATCTCACAATGATGTATAATGCTCTAACCGTCTGTACGGGGCACTGTCAGCTCAATCTGAATAGACAAAGAAAGTGCCAGAAAAACTGACCAATAACAGAACCTTTTCCTCCCACTTATCGCTCATCTTTGCCCCTAGCTCTGCAGGTGCAAAAAGCGTCCATCCATTCCTCAAGCTCTCCCCTTCCTCTAACACCCTCTCTACACTCGTCGCTATCGCCTCTGCCCTGATCTTCGATAGTCTTATCAGGTCTCTCGGATCGGTGCTCTGCAGCTTCAAGAGAAACTCAGAGAATACAGACAAGGAGCGATTACCAAGCATAAAGTCGATGACGGCTTGGGAGAACCAGTCGGAGAAGGTGGAGGTGTACATTCGGGCAAGCGAATTGACACCGTCATTAAGGAGGCCACCGAGATCGCGTTTCCCAGTTCGAGTGAAATCACCCTTCAGAGCAGATGTACCAGCGTATGCCCTACTGATGGCGTCCCCATTGTTGGCCCAAACTAATGGGTAAACAGTGAGTTATGCAGGAGAGTAACAGTATATACCAAAGTAAATACCATCATTGAAGACCAGGTCCATATTTGTTTGGCCTCCTAACGACGGATTTAAAAGTGCAACAGCACTGAGTTGTTTGTTCAGTATATATTTCGCAAATGCTGACTATTCGAAAGATGAATCAATATCTGGAAAATATGCATCACGGAAAGTGAACTACCTGAACAACATTCGTACGGTCGAGGCAATCAATACAATTGACTCTAAACACCCCCTTCTGTTGAGACATGAGAGTTTTGCCTGAAATCCACATGAAGCTATTCTCGGTGAATGAACAAAAGGACTACGGATGCTCGGTTTAACGGGCGTACCCTTGACGGTCAAATGTCCTCTCCATGAAGTCGATGAGCTTGGAGATGTTTTCGTATTTCATCCCCTTGGTCTCAGTATGAAAATCATACTCATGATAACTACATATGGTACATATCAGATCTACTCCATAGAATAGCTGAAACAAGGCACTTACCTCACGTCACTCGATGTAAGTTTATTGACATGATTTCTGTACGCATGTGTCACCGTAGCCTCCTTCCCATGCTGCTCAGCGAGGTTGACAATCATCTAAACAAGTATCCTCAGTATGATCTGGGTTGCAAGTTATTGAAGGAAGTAATACATTAGGCCCATAGGAGCCCACTGTCCTCTTGAAGTGTCTCTGCAGAGCCTGGAAATTTTGCTCAGGGGTGCGGTCCTGTGAGAGTTGCGGTGGTGGCTTGAGAGTATTGCCAATTTGTGTCCAGAAGAGAGGTACTGCATAGACGTTAAAATAGATCAGCAAGCGGAATGGATATAATAGGGTTAAAAGTAAACTCGCTAGAACCACGAATCTGAACATAAGCGAAAACGTTCACTCTCCCTTCTCTCTGAAACCATATTATGAGCGAGGGCTGTATGAGGATAAATAGCGTCCATACCTCGACACAAACAACATTCTCCGTCTCCACAAAGTTTGCAACCCTCGCCTCGTCATCGATTCCTCGTCGCTGGTATCTAAACCCAGCACGGTCCCTCGACCGCCGAGAGATGATCGCATAAGTAATCTTCGCACTCAACTCAGCAGAAGGTGCCTCCTTTGTTGGGTTCAGGCACGGGGAAGACGGAGCACCAGAAAGCTGTGCTTCAACAGTTCTTTCAGCGCTACTTTTCGCAGCATCTTCAATCTTTGCTTCCCTCGATTCACAGGAGGGTGAGGCTCCAGAAGGGGTTGGGGTATTTCCTGGATCGCTAACTAGTCTAAGGGTCGAAGGGGTCGAAGGAGGGAGTCTTGTGAACCGAGCGTCGACATGGGGGTCAGGGATATCAAAAGAAGCAATCTGAAAGTACCCTTGCATGATTGGGAGCACATAACAGTGCAACTGTATGTCAATTAAGCGATGGGCGTGCAGCTTTAAGTGAAGAATACATACCCCAGCATCAACAAAGGGTCTAACAAGGGATTCATTCCACCAGAACTGTCGGTCCACACGTCGCCATAGCGGTAAGGTTGGGGATAGCTCTTCCAGTGTGCTCATCTTTTCATCGTCGAAGGGAGTGCTGGTGCTGGTGGACACATTGGTCGTGGGTAAGTGGGTATCAGCATCCTTAGTGGTGCTACTAGTGCTGGGACTGCTTGGTGGAGATTTGGCCCTAGAGGTAGGCTTCGGATTGCGAGGTTTCGGGGAGGTAAGAGCAGAGGATGTACTGATTGAATCTTTTGCAAGAAGTTCTTGCTTGTGTTGAAGAGATCGTGTGATATCTAAAGGAGTCTCAGATATGTGCTTGATGAGGAACGCTTGAACGACTCACCGAAGGTGTACGAAAAATACATGGTACCTTTAGAGAATTCCTTGATGCATTCTCGTACTATCTTCTCTTCCAATTCTGAGTGCTTATCGGCGATTGTGGCGGGTAAAGTGGTATTGGTAGCCTCTGCAAAAGAACTAGCTAGCGGATCCGCAGCCTCTGGTGCTGGATCCGTTGAAGGTAATGGTGAGTCTGCAAGATTTCTCATGTTCTGAGATAAAGCCTGAGAAGAGGATACACTGGTCAGGTCGGGTTGGGTTGAGGAGGTTGGTTTGGGAGTTTGCTCGTCCGCTATACCGTCTGAAGGTGGAATATCGGTTGAGATTGACATCATACCACGCTTCTTATTCCAAAACGACAACCTTGATGTGATAGCCTTGGCAATTGCTGAACGCTCGTCGCTATGAGATGGCATAAGTATTTCCTGCCCATCTGAATCTGCATCTCCTGTATCCGACCCAAAATCAGAGACACTTGCAGTCGGTGTAGATACTCCGGACGGTGTAGGTGTGGCATCGCCTGCTAAATGGACTCTCGTACCGGATGATACGGTGTCCAGGGTATCGGAAGGGGTCATACGTGCACTGGTAACTTTGACGGAAGAAAGACTGGAGAGGCATGCCTGTGCTCTCTCATATGTCAAAGGAATCGGTTTCACAGATTTCACGGAGTAAACGACGTGTGTCGGATCTAGATCTGAAAAACAATCAGCAATCAGCGCTCATTCGTAATGACGTCGACGCATAAAGCCTTGCAGTTCGAAAACATACGTTGACCAACTTCGTTGCGAGAAGCGATGACTAATAAATGCGAGTCTAAACAAGATAATGAGGGTATGAGCAATGGACTTGAGTAAGCTCGAGCGCACGATCAAACAACTCCAAGATGCCAACTATGCCATGGACGCCTATTGCACTATCCCAGTCCAAGTCACCAGATCCTTCAACCTGTTCAATCTTCACCTCCTTAGTCCATTGTATCCTCAGACAAGCCGAAGGATCCGAAGATGAAGACCTCAGCAGTAATCCAGCAGGTGTAGCCAAGACTAGAATGTGATCATAAGGGTTTGGATGTGGCAAGGGGGGAACAGTAAATTTCGGAGTCAAGACAGGAGCATGGCAAGATGGCTGTTGACCATGAAGTGAGGGAACTAGAGGTTTAGGCGAGGACTGCTGCTTGCTTGTGGTGAACAACCGCTTCATGCCCTGCCCCTGGTCGACGCGTCGAGGTAAGTTAGACGCCCGTTTCCCTGAAGAGATTATCTAAGCGACCATTCGATGTCATGGATATCCTTGGCATAAGCATTCAATCAAGCGTCAGTTCAGAGTTTCAAGCGTTGCAGAGATAATGACTTCTTAGGCCTCAAAGCTACTAGTATAACAATTATGCGGTTACAGTATCATTCAAGCAATTGTACATGATATATCCGAAAAGAAGCACCAAATGTAGCAGGGCATTACAGCAATCCATAGACCACCTGCTCAATACTCAACAGGCGATACCAAGACCTCAAATAATAATCTCAACTCTTGTCAACAGGTGTTTCATAACCTGGTGGTGGTCGTACATGCAATATCACCCTTGGAAGCTTTTTAACTTGAGGGTCTCCGGATCCTATCTCCGCAGTGTGATTTAGATCTGAAGTCAGCTCATTATGACCCTCCACTCTAATCGGTTTCGTCAATTCACTGACAGGCCTGGTATTATCCTCTTCTATGGGTTTTGTCGTAGACTTGGAACACTTAAAAGGAGAGGGAGTATCAGGCTGGGTAAGAGGTGCTTTGGGTTGATGTCCTCTCAGTGTTCGTGTTGATGGCGGGACAAGAATGGGTCCACGAGGGAAGGACGGAAGAGGAGCACTCATGTTAGGTGATGCCCTCTCAATAAATGAGTAAATGACAGAAGCTCTGGATAACCAGGGTTCAAATGGGCCAGATGGTTGAGATCGCCGGGGTCCCTTACGTTGCTTGGGAAGCAGCGTTTCGAGCTGCTCAGGATAAATCAACAAAAGAACAGGTATATACGGGACCATCACGGTACCTTAGTCAGGTTCTCAAGACTCCACCACGACTCATCCCCTTGGTCAGTCATTCCGGTTATGTGGGCCATGGTTCCACTGATCAAGGCTCGATCACTGTACCCTCCTTCCAGCACGCTCACCAACCGACCTTTCGCGAACTTGTCGGCAAAAGCACATGCATCCCTTGTGAAACGGTGGTAGAACGATGCTGGCACTTTTCGACCGTGTCGTGACATGTAATCATATTCATGTTCACAGGCGTCGAGTCCACAGCTTGAGACTCATACAATGAGATAAAAAAAAGACAGGAATGAGGAGGAACAGTGACCTGATGAATACAACGATATCATCTCCTGGACCCCCCGTAGCGTCGAGAAAGGCCTCGGCTTTGGTGAGCAGTTTGAAATACTTATCGCTATACAGAGTAGAAAAAAAAGATTCGCTTGAATCATAGCTTTCTAAATGAATGTTTTCGATGTATTGTCCATGAGGACCGTGTATCGATGTGGAAGCTGCTTGAACAAGATCTGGTTTACCATCCTGAAACCTGATTGAGATGACTGGGCAGATGCCTGTGCTGGCTATGATTACGTACCTCACAGGGATAGGATAATATATCATGAATTGAGCCATAATAGATCTGGAGTCCAGTGTCTTCATCGGGATTTCTTGTCTCACTTTCTACGGTCTTTCTGTACTTTTCTTCGTTGATCTGCCAGACAATCGACTGAGTTCCATTGCCTGTAAATAAAGGTGTAAGTATGGCCCTTTAGGCTCAAGTAAATCAACGAGCCATGATGCAGATCAATGTCGAAGATAACTGCCCGTTTGATCTTGTGCTTGAGGTGGGCTATAGTGCATCCAATTAGGACATTGAAATTGAAGGTTAGCAATGAATCGAACCATGAGCGGCACCAATGGCGACATTGTTGATGAAACAAAAGCCAGAAGGCGTGTCTTCTCCACAATGGTGACCTGGTGGGCGAATTGCTACAAACACTCGAGGAGATGCATGTCCAATGAGGATATCGTCTATTGCCTCGCATAAACTCCCTATAGCCCCTTGCATTGCATCAAGAGAAGCAGAGCATACTTCAAACATAACAGAATCGATGAGCAAATATGTAAGAAGAGTGCTTTGGAAACCCACAATAGAGGTCTCCTTGCGACATTCCATCTGGGATTTCGGATTCCCCTTTTGCAATCTTGCTTTCGCTCGCTTGAACAAGATCTCTGAGCTTCTCTAGGTAAACATCGCCATCAATATCTCCGTGTATAAATTTAACTGCAGCACTGTTGAAGAAATCCACAGAAGCAGTGCTTTGCTTCAAGGAGATGGGCGATCTTGGGAAGGACAAAGGGTTTGTCGTGGAATATTCTGGGGCAATATTCATCCGTTCTAAGGAAACAGCAAGCGCATCAGCATCGTTGACAACGGTTGGATCGTCCTTCTGTTCGAGTCTAGAAATTGCTGCAGACAAGCCCAATATAACTGCTCGTAGACGCTCTGGTCTCTCTGGAACTAGAGAGGTATCCTTGGAACGGACGAAGCGGTGTTGCCAACATGCGTCTTGGAGGTAGATAGTCGCTTGAGAAGGCACGGAAACCCTTGCGTGATCTGGGGTCGATTGGTCTGTTTTCAGCAGCTCCATCTGTCGTGAAGCAGATAGGTTTGGTGGTAGTCAGGAGTAAAGCAGCAACCACCACAAGACAAACCGATAAAGAACATCGCAACCGTTGTTCACATGACCGCTTCGTTCAAATCTAAACAATTCATCTGGAACAGCATGATCTGCACGTTGAACTGTTATGTTGTCTTAAATTTTTTAACGAGAATCCACCTAATAATGAAGTGCAGTGACCTGAAATGAAATAGACAATGGAATAGATATCAAAATTTAGATCTAGCACTGAGCAAGGAGTAAAGAGTCATGTGACCGTGCTGCAGATCTGCGTCGCAATGATCTCAGAGTTGCATGTCTCATTCTCGTCTTTTATCCTTCCTCCTCCTCCCCGTCCTGATTTCTATTGCATTCTACTTTTGGAACAATGAGCAGCAAGATCCGTCTCCTTTTATAGTTGCCTCACTGCCTGGTAAAGGCAAGGGCCTGATAGCAACAAGAAATATCTCAGTAAGGTATCAAGCCCAATGCTAACCGAATGATATTAAGCTAGGTTCGTAGCGTGGCGAGTTAATTCTACGTGACAAACCCTTGTTCATCTTGCCATCTTCCAGTTAGTTTTTCCCCTTCGTCGTCTCAATGTACATGTCTAAGAATGATTCGCCTCGAATTTGTAGTTCAGACATCACCCCATGCCCTGATATCATCCCACCTGGCAACCCTCACCGCTTCTCAACGTGCTCAATTCTATAGCCTATCCTATCTACCTGTTAAGAAAGATGACATTCCATTATCGATAATGCAAACAAATGGTGTGGTTGCTTCACCGGGAACTATTGGTTTATTCCCTAACTTCGCAAGGCTGAACCATGCGTGTGCCGGTTCGTTCAACGCAGTTTACTCTTTCCGAAAGAAAGAAGGAGAGATTTTTGTGTTTGCTATCAAAGATATCAGCGAAGGTTCTGTGCGTCCCATTTCAACTTTCAGTCACTCTACAGAGGATCTGATGAAGGTGCCACAGGAACTCCTAACAACATACTTCAACACCAAACAATCTCGTTCAGACCGCCAATCTCATCTTTCTCAGAACTATGGATTTCAATGTGACTGCAGCACTTGTACCTTACCATCTGACCTCTCCAGAAACTCTGATGCAAACCTAGAGCGGATGTCTTCTCTTTACTCTCGGCTGGCTTTGTGGTCCAGCGACCCTGGAAAGCTAAGGCCAGGAGAGGATGGGAAGGAGGCTGTGGAGATTGCGAGGAATATCTGGCAAATTGGCTCGGAAGAAGGTTATGTGAGTGAACGCGGTCAGCTCGCAGCTGATGTTGTTCAAATATCTCTAGCACATGGAGAGTATGTTTACCAGTGGTCTCTTCTGTTGTATTTTTCACCGACCCTATACTAGTGTAAGAGCAGCACGACAATGGGCGGAGCTTGCTATTCGATGGTACGGATATGAATTGGGTACGGACTGTGTCCAAATCGATGCGATGAAGAAGGCACTTGCAAGGCCTGAAGGAGTACCAGGGTGGGCTACTAGGAAGGCTATGAGGGTCGCTGGAACCGAAGGACTAGATACTTAAGTTCCTCCTGATCACCGTTGTATTGCATGTCCCACGACATAGTATGCCATTGGATAACTCGTAGCTGGGATGCCAATTGTAAATGTCGCAATACAGAAACGTATGGAATATCATGGAGACTCCAATGCAGGAATCCTGCCTTGCTTTGACTCGTTCCCATCTGCAATTCTCACCTCACCCTGCTTTTCCACCCAGTTCATAATTCTATCCTCTTCGCCAGCCACTTGTCCCCCAACGCCCTTCAGCTTTTGAATCTTGATCCTTCTACCAGAAGTGTCTACTTCCGATGTCAACAATAGTAAAAGGAGAGAAGCTCTACTAACCGTTGGTGAATTCAATGCTCAACTCGAAATATTTCTCAGCAAATGTCAGGACGGGTAACAGATTGGGAGTGGGGGTCAGCCAGAATTCTTCTTCGTCATCGTCATCGTC
>CEMT01388789.1:0-18093 GCA_900068985.1 Pterula multifida | reverse complement strand
TCGCTATCCCCTTGGAAGAATTCAGAAGGCGTATAGGAATCAAACTAGACGGAACCATATCCTAGGTGAGAGAACGATAAATTCAGATTAAGTGACACGTACGCACATCCACGAGGAGAGCGTCGTATTGTTTCTCGTTCAGTCCGCCTGTCTTTCCTTTCCTGAGTTTGTCGTAGATCTTAGCCTTACGCTCCAACGCGGCACGGGCAGAATCAAGAGTCGGTTTGCTGATAACCTCCAACTCAACATCTCGAGCAGCTCGGGCCTTCACACCAGCATTTTGACGAGCCCAAGTAGTGGGTTTCTATCGAGGGCAAATAGAGATAGGTATTGAGCTAAAAGTATTACACATGAACGCGAACTGACCTTGTCGGGTCGCTTGACTCCACCTAATATGGATGTACTTTGGCCTGCTAAACGCTTCTTGGTGAATTCATCTTGTTCTTTAGCCAATTCGGCTTTCAGATCGAGGAATGAACTGGCGCTGATACCTGCAGCTTTTGCCTTGGCGTTTGGTGGCATGGATTCAGCAGTGGAAGTATGACACAATAGCACAGCTTCTGCTACTACACATTGCTACTGCTTATCTGCAACCTAGTCGAGTCAGACGACTAGACTTTCTTGCTTTCTATCCTCACATCTGTGACTTAGTCTGAGCTTGGGTATAATGGAGAACAAAGATAATACTGAACTAAGCGAAATCGGGACGATCGCTCCAGCAGGAGACTTATCTATCGAACCCAAGTACATATCTATGTTTACAGCTGATCCTGGTGTCCATCGAGACTCATAATAGCGCGTCCAAGGAAGAATTCTGTAGCTAGAGTTGTTCTACCTACCGCAGAAGACGAAGACACAGAAGAGGAGACCGACGGAAACGAGGCAGACGCAGCTCTTGAAGACGACTTCCTTACTGATTTCCCAGATGAGACACCAGCAAGTCTTTCTTTTTTCTAATTGTTATTTCATCACCCATAACCTGTTCACTATCATACCACATAGGAGCTCGAAATCGTTCATTGCAGAATCGGTTCCCTCGAACCATTGCATCTTTCCCGATTCGCGGAGTATCTCAAGAAACTTTGTCTCCGTCAAAACCACATCTCACATCTAGACCCGGAAGTATTCAAGACGTTAACCAAGCTTGAAGAACTTGATTTTTACGACAACAAAATCAAGAATTTGGACGGAGCCCTTGAAAACTTAACCAATCTCACGTATGATCTTATCAGTTCTAGTGCAGGTTCGAACACTCACTTATTATTATTATTATTATTATTATTAGTATCCTAGATCTATCGTTCAATCTATTCCGGGATGTACCTGGAGATGTGAACTATCTCTCTTCGTTGAAGACAGTTTATTTTGTGCAGAATAAGATATCAAAGATCTCCGGACTTGAATCTTGCACTGCGCTGACGAGCCTAGAGCTTGGAGGAAATCGTATCAGAGTGAGAATTGCCTGATAATGGTCCGTTGGAGCCATACTCATACGAGTTTTTATAGACCATAGAGAACCTTGATACACTGGTAAATTTGGAGGAGCTTTGGCTGGGAAAGAATAAAATCACCAAGTTGGAAGTACGCCGAGTCGCTCTCTGTCTCGAGCTTTAACTCAACTTGCCTGTGGTATTCAGAATCTGGGTTCATTAAAGAAGCTCCGAATCCTTTCCTTACAGTCTAACCGAATTACTCAACTGGAGGGACTCGAGAATCTCGCAGCCTTGGAAGATTTGTACATAAGCCATAACGGACTGAAGCGATTAGAGGGGTTGGATCACAATGTAGGTTTTCTTCAATCCGTTCGGCTCGTATCTCATATACCTGTTCTAGATCAAACTGCGAACACTAGACATTGGATGCAATTTTATCCCTAAGATTGAAAATATTTCTCATCTTTCTGAGCTGGAGGAATTATGGGTAGGCAGGATCTCTTTGTACAATTCATCCAAAAGCTCACATGGCCACTTTTCCAAGATGAATGGGAACAAGATATCTGACTTCCTTGCGCTAGAACCACAGCTCGGTCATCTAAACAATCTTGCAACCCTCTACCTTGAGGGTAATCCGTGCCAACAAACTGATATGGCGGGATATCGTAGAAAGATCATGCTTGCATTGCCTCAGCTTCGGCAAATCGATGCTACGTAAGATTTTATTTTTCCCTTGATATTCTTACATTTTTTACCTATCGCTTTCAGACATGTGAAAACATCATGAATCGGGTATTCTAAGGCACCCCCTTTAGGGTTTCTCATTGCGAAACTCTCAGTTACCTTGATATCCGATGCCACTCTTTATGCTACCTACCCAAGCTGGACAGTTTAGCCTTGGCGCAGCAGAAGTCGCCGTTTTTACCTGTCTGTTGTGGATTCTAGGTGGACAAATATGGAGCTGGTTCAAATTGCCACAGCACAGACATCGATTGGATCTAAGCTAAACTATTGGATCCAATTTACTTAGGTGAACAATGAATGATATGGAGTTTGTATTGAACAGGAGTATTGTACAAGGAAAAAAAATGAAAAAGAAAGGTATGGTGTAGCTAAATGTGCACGAAAAAAGAAATTCCAATGGCATTCGTCCATATATCACATGCATCTCTATCATATCCATGGTAATCTAGAACAACGCTGCTCCCAGCAGACCTAGGACACCTACAAGTCCAAGGTTGCTTGCTGTCAAACGTGGTGCTGCACCTTCTGACGATGACGGTGAAGGTGATATAGAGCTGGTGCCCGATGCAAGAGCCCCTCTTGTCGAGCCGGTACTAGAGGCCGAGGAAGGTGAAGTAGCGATCGAAGCTACATTTCCAGAAGCTGTAGGCCTGGATGCGCTGCTTGAGGTAGGACCGCTGATGTTACCTTCTCCTGAAGCAGATTGAGATGCGGAGGCGTTAAGGCAGCTGTAATTGGCACAGGTCAAGAGGAGCATCATCCTGGACCAAGAGAGATATACGCTACCTGGTGTCTGAACCGCTCTGAACCGTAACTTGATCGCTGTACGCCTGATCTCCGTTGCTATCTTTGATTGCGAAAGTCCTGTCACGCGGATTCGGAATCAGTTAAACAGCTCCCATATCGTCAAAAATCAAAGATAAATGGACTGACACGGAAGTACCAGGCTGGATATCCACATTCCAGAGAAGGGAAGTGTCGGTGGTGGCGTCCCATGACTTAAGCTAAGTGATAAGAAAATAAGATGAGCGACAAAATGTGGATGTATGCGTATAAACCCACAGGAAGTCCACCCGTCTGACCACCACTACATACAAAAAGTCAATAAAGGAACAATATGAACATCCAAGAGCACTGACGGAAGGATGTTGACAAAGAAAGGTGCAGTACCGTCACTCCAGGTGACCCTAGTAGGTTCTGGCGATAGCAAGGATGTGTGAATATACATGCTGTTAACGACCTAAAATGTAGGAGCTCACGACAAACAGTCACAGATGGGCTATATGTTCCAGTTAGACGTCGGTTAATCTCCCCCAAGCTACGGGAATGAAGGAGGAGTATCGCACTCACGGGGTGTTGATAGTGAGAGCCAGAGCAGCCTGAACAAAGGCGAGGAAAGAGAAAGCAGCAGCAAAAGTGTTCATTGCTGTAGACAATTTGAATAAGAACGGGATAGAATAATTTAGGCGAGTGAAGGCACAGATGACGGAAAGGAAGAAACTCGGATTTTGGTTCAACTTTGTCCATTTTATAGTCCCCTAGTGCCACATCCAAAAAAAGAAATTCTTTTTCCTAATCCGGTATACAGCAACATCCCCGATTGTATCTGGACTTGAGTGGCGTCGTTTGCACTATACTCTTTGGTTTCGAGTTATACATCCTACGAGGCTTACGCATAAAATGATGCTCCTGTCATTTACATCAGTGTTGGGTTACACACTGGTATCTCGTCAACGCTGGAATTTCTTCTACGGCCGTCGCACAGTGCAACATGTTTGCATACCTTGCGCAGAGTCTAAATAGTAAGGTGATAAATCTCGAAGGCGGTACCACCAGCAGTTTCAAGAAAAGAGCACACATGTACCAGTGTCAAGAGAGTAAAGTGGAATAGGGTGCCAGAAGACATGAAGTATATACACCGACCCAGTCTAGCTGTAGCTGTGCTTTCCAGAGACCTCTGCACATATGCTAGGCCTTGGATTTACATTCTTGAGCCATCAATGGTGAATTTGTGTGAGTAAATACCTACCCCGGACTGCTGGAAGCATCGAGAAACAGGAACGGTAACCTCCCCTCGACAAGGATCACAACCCAATCCAACTACTTCTTCCACTAGGATTATGCAAACTCGACTGCCCAATCTTGACCAGCGACCACTCAGGCTGCATGGAAATAGGGCCGGAGCCCGACTCTACCGAGGCAACAGATTTTCTTCTATTAGACAATGGCGCTGTTCCAAAAAATGCACTCGTAGGTGAGGGGGACATTATTGGATCGACAGCATCTATGAGTGGACTTGCTGTGACAGCGACATTAAGCGAAGAAACGCTGCCGAAAAGGCTGCTACCGCTGCGAATGAGCGGGGATTCTGAACCTGTCGTTGCAGTATCTGGGTTGGAAGCGGTTCGCGGCACAGGTAAAAATGATTCGGCATGCCATTCGTACCACACTTGACGACCATTCGTCCTACGCCATATAGAGACTTGCAGTTCTGAATTGCTGGGTAGGTAGAGTGGATCCTGTTCGAAATGTCAGATAAAGATTGACTGAGAATAGGCGCCTTGCCTTGAATGGGAAAAATATCGGGAACCAACTGAGCATATCCTTTGAAATCTGGTCTTTCCGGTGAGGATGTATACTCAGCCCCACGTTATCATACAGTACCGCCTCGAAGTATCCGGCCAAACCATGGAGCAATCCAGCGTGGGGTATGTGGAACCTCAATCGTGCAGAGCGGGTATTGTGATTATTCGTTGGAGGCAAGCCTAGCAAGCATTTTGTTACAAAACAAAAACAGATATAAAGACTTGGAAGGAACTTACCTGTGTCATCAACCACCCCTTCCCTCCTTGGGTGCTCAAATTCCCAACACTCCTGGATCTGCCCTCCGCACCGCTTGATTCCATCCAAACTCTGTCCATCATCACTCAGGATATTAACGGCGTGAAGCATAACAACATAAGGAGTTTCCATATATTTCTCGTCTCTACTCGCTCTTGCTTCATTGTATAATTTAGACGAAGACAAAGGGGCAATGTGCGCGGTGTAGGAACTGGGAATGGAGATTCCATCCGCTACAGGTCGAGTGTAGGTCAAAATCCATCATGAAATCAGGAGGAAAGACGCATACGCTTGAGGAACCGCATTGCACCGTCCAGACACTCTGGGCTCAATTCGTTGTCGCCGAAGGAGCCTAGTAACTCGCTGACCAAAACATCGACTTTCTCAGGTAACTCAAGGGTCCTCATATCACCGTAAAAAAGCTGAACACTAGAACCCCATTCTTCCTGCTTCCTGCTTTGTAATCTAAATCAAGCGGTCAGATAGTTTGCAAGCGAAGTGGAGAATGGCTTGCATACGTTACGAATGCACTCGGATTCTTCTCTATACAATACAATAATGCCTGCTTTTTTGCCCGCTCTAGAGCCTTTAAACATCGAGCGACTAATGGACCTCTCCCTGCACCAGCGACACAGACGATCCTGTGAAAAGAGCGCATCAGCACGATTGGTGGATATGACTGCCCTGAGACTGACCTATTTTCTTGTCCTGACCAATCTGAGAAAGCGCGGAACATTGCCTGAACAAGTCAGCAAGGTCAGGGCAAGTAGACAAGCGATGAATTGTATGTAAGAGCGGTATACCTCTTCATAGTTCGCGTACTTCACAGGATCTTGTTCGAAAGTCTGGTATGTCGCCGATTGGAGGTTATCCATTAGCGGCTACATTGGTCGCTTGAGGGAAAATTCCGCACAAAGAAGTGGAAACTAACCTGCAACGGTGCTTGGAGATAATCTTGATACCCCAGGGCATAATTTTCCACTGATCCCAGTTTTCTACTGGCCATCACAGTCGGACTTGTTTTCTCTAGGTGTCTAACATATTGTGAATATGCGATTTCGCCGCCTTTAGGGTGGTGCCCTTTGTGTGCATCGGATAGAATGATTGTTGGACGATGCTATAAGAATCTTCCGTCAAAGGCAGATCCTTTGGGGATGAGGATCAACATACGGTCATGCTGTTTCGTAGGAACTCTTGGGTTACTTTTGGAAGAACGGGATAACCCTTGTTGTTGGAAAGAAATACTGAAGAAGGTAGGAAAATATATCGGACTGGTTCTGCAGTCCATTTGCTTAGCGATCCAAGGACAGAAGGTAGAGGTAAAGCGAGATCCAGGGCTGAGCACGTTGTATATCAAATCATTCCAGATCCAAAAGTTTGTAGCTGTGAGAAGAACGCACCAAGACTGAGTTTGATGTTAAAATCACATACAGACCTGACAACATCCCACAATTCCCAAGTGGCATCTAGATCGTTGCTAGGTCTTTCCATCTCATTGACCCTCCTGTCTGGGTGATCACCTGAAACTACCACTTTAGGTGGCTTGGGTGATAGCATGTCACTCGATATGAGCGATGCTCTAGAGTGACTGACACTCTCTTTCAATGATGAAGAATGAAAAATGGTGGGATCGTAAGGGGGGAGTTGTATTGATAGATGCATCGATGGAAGGGTGTTTAAGCATGAAGCGATGGCACGAGCGTACGATACGATGTGGGTTCTATTTCTAGGTGGTGGGAGGATTGCGTGTGTGATGCTGAGATAGGAAGCATAAGTGAGTTCCTGGTGGAGAGCCTTGGGAAGCAAGTAAGTAATAATGGATGCTGGAGTGGGATTTTTGTTAGCAACGTACAATTTCGGAGTCGTGACGAATCCATGCGTCTGCAGAATCCAACTCTAGCCAATCTGATATCATAACTGTAACATTCTCTGTTTCATCTGTCATTGCGATTTAGAAGAGAAAAGGCGAGTGAACAAGATGGCAAAGATAAAAGGGAAAAAACAGACCAAGACGTGCCATTGTAACTTCATCCAACAAGAAGGTAGGATTCTTCCTCCACTCCTCTGCACTCTTCTCGGCTTCAATATCTCTATCACTCGTGCCCGCCTGAATACAGAGATGTGTCCATCTTTCTTTCCACTTGGGGGTGGTCAAAGGTAGACAGATGGTGGCATAGCCTTTGCAAGATGCATCGTTTGCGAGAGTAAGAACAGGAGAAATGGATTTGTTGTTGTTGTTGTTGTTGTTGTTGTAACGCTGAACGCGAGAAATATCGTCTTGATTGAAGAGAGTGGCGAGGACGACGGCGGGAGAAGGACCAGAATCAGTCATGAGTGGGTAAGGAGAACCCAGCAGTCATCTCCGAGAAGACCGGATAGTAAAAAAGATACGATCGTGATCGAGTTTCTGACATTAAACAAATGTTAAAAATGCTATTTAGACTCTTCTCCCTCGTTTCACTGCTCGTTCATTGCTTTCATCTTCGTCGTCACCTTCTGTCCTCATCTCATATCCTGACACAACTCCTTCAATCACAGCTCGTCCCACTACACGCGTCAATGCTTCCTCAGGGTCCCATCCCTCAGCTTCTGCTTGACGCATAATGTTATCCACTGACGACATCAGATCTTCCGTGAGATGTTCTGCTACTGCGTTTTGGTGGTGTTGTGAAGGTCCGGATGTTACGCTATTACTATCAGTAGTCGTAGTACATGTCTTGAGCTCTGATAATGATGACGATGATGCCACCGCCGATCTTGATCGAAGGTACTCGGCTACTTCTGCAAAGTCGTTCGAAATCCATTCAATTGGCTTTTACCCAAAGGGTTCTCTTATCAGAACCAAAAGAGAGAGAGAGAGAGAGAGAAGGAGAGGAAATAGATCGTACCGAGATGCCCTCTTTGTTGCGACGGTCGATTTCAGCTCCGTGTGTCATGAGATACTCGGCGGTCTCTATGTTTTCAACACAGTAGATCGGAGTGTCGCCATCAGAGTCTGCAAGATTGACGTCTCCGCCTGGAAAAAAAAAACAAGGAAATTATTGTACTTTTGTTTAGTAAAAGGTACACGTTTGAGAGTGAATAGACCTTGAGCAATGAGATATTCTAAGATGTGAATGTGCCCATAAGAGGCAGCAGCGTGCCTGGACGAGCTTAGCCGAATGGAGAAAAAAAGAGAGAAATCAGATATGAAGCTTGGACAAACATTGGGCTATAAGTATTCTGGTCAAAGGCGTTAGGTGACACAGCTGACGGAGCGCATTGGCCAGTGAGACTACGTTTGTGTTTGGCTTTGATTGAGGTAGAGACAGCTACGCACCGTGCTGCTCGATGAGCTCCTAGAGGAGTTTGTCAGTGCCTGGAACGGTGTGCTTAGAGTAGCAAAAGAAAAATACATACAGAAACACGGTCGAGATCGCCGTCACTGGCAGCGACCCAGATATTCTCTTTTGTTTTGTGGATGGGCATTGGTTTGATTGTGGACAGTGGAGCAAAGGAGAAGAGAGACAATAGCAGCAGCACGGCTTTCTCTCTCTTATCCTTCTCTCTTCTTCCCCTCCTCCTCCCTCATTCTTCTTCTCCTCCTCCTACCTTACTCCCGCTATCTTACTTCTATATATGAGCTCTCTCATCATAAGCAATTCAAACGACAACCCTTCTCTCGTCCATAACTCCAGCACCAATTCCACCAACTCTCAGAACCAGCAACTCCCCCCTAGCGCCCATAACTCCAGGAATATCCCCTTCAATCACCATTCTTACCTCGACTCTCACCAGTCAATGCCACATTCTTCCTCAGCTCCAATGCCAAAAGTCGGACAAACACGCTGCTGTAAGCCCTTACCTTTCGTCATACATATTTGCCTTTCGCGCCAGCGATCGCTCTTCGATCAAATCTCGTATATGTACTCCTCTGCCTCACTCAATTCATTCCGTCTGCCCAGTTCCTTCTAGCTCTATGCTCATAATACCTCTTAGATTGGGCCCTTCTATCTGCCAATCTCAGTTTCATTTATCTTGACCCTGTACTCGCCCATCATCTAGAAGAACAAGCTGAGGCCCTCGTCGGCAAATGTTTGCTGGACTTTGTGCATCCAGACGAACAAGCTTCTGCTAAACACGATCTAGGCAGTGTACTCGAGAGTAGAACCCTTCACGGTAGCGTAACCAGGTCCGTCTATCTCTTCTCTCCCCTGTCTATTGTCTTTTCATGTGTTCATAATAACTATTATCACATCTTACTTGCTCCTCCGCATATATTCAGAGTCCGCTTTTGTCGCCTATCCCGCGTCCGTCGTCTACTGGGCTGTGAAGGCAACCCCGTCAACTGGGCAGACGCAGATAAAATAGCCTTGGATTCCAATTACATGGCTGTCGACATTGTCATAAATTGGGCCGCCGAAGGTCTCGTGCTCTGCTTCCTCCACGCCATCGTCGACCTCAACCCATCGGACGACAACGATGAAGAAAATAAAACTGGTTGGACCAACTGGTGTGGAACTCCCTATATGAGCCAAGAACAGCTTCAACTCCTGTTTGACCGACTCACCGTGTGTGTTCAGCATCCAGGAAGTCTCAGTAGGGTGTTTCAGATTCTTGCGAATCAGCCGGATAGAATCTTGCTAGTTAGCTGGCCCCCGGAGCCTAGTTCTAGCCATCCTATTACAAGTGCGGATTTCGCAAAGCTAGTTGCGGACGTTCAGATCGGGAGCAATGTATCCCAAGCGAATGATGCAAAGACCAGTTGCACAAGGAGATATAAGGCGTTTCAAAACTTGCCCGCAGGCGCAGGCATCCAGGTTGAAAGTATCTTTATTCCTCATGGTAAGCACGTTGCCTATACACCCGACAAAGTCGTGTCGAGTCGTCGTTTTTAGTCCTCTCTAACCCTGTGACTCCTGTCTCTTCTTTCTTTACACAGGCTCTGTGATATTCGCCTGCCATAAAATCGCTCAGCAGGACAACCCTTCCCAAACAAATATCCCCATGACCACACAAGTAGGATACAACACTGGTCCTTACCCTCATCAACCGTACTTTGATCCACCACCGTATAATCCACAAGCGTATAATTACGTGCCCCCTCTCCCTTCCACCACCGCCGCATCATATGCATCACAACAGTCTCAATGGTCTCAAGGAGGTTCGTCCTTTCTTTCGCTTCTTTCTTATGCATCATCGCGTATCAAAGAACCTGACGAGCATTGTTTCAGTGAGCAATCTTCGCTCCGGGTCGTATCCATCTCCCCAGCAAGGACAACACTCTTGGTCTCCTTCCACGGTTCCAGGCTCATTACCCGGCTACAGCGTTGACTCAGCCAGCAGTAATACCTTGCAGTCCCAGCCGTCTCAATCTCCACAGGCTCCACAACCACTGAACTTCGGGCACCGACCCGGCTCACCCGGGTATATTTATGCTGGAAACACAGCCTCGGCGCCTGGTAATGGTGTAAGTGAAGGCCCGCCACCAACTGATGTGGTGCCCCCACCACGACGTCGTGTCAGCCCTGGGTCCATTAAAGAAGGCTATGGTTCCTCAGGCAAAAGCGGAAGCAATCGTCCCGCTGGTATCTCTATGTGTTCCTCGTGTAAGGCGACGTCGAGCCCAGAATGGAGAAAAGGGCCTAGTGGGAAGAAGGAGCTTTGCAATGCGTAAGTCGGGAACAGATTCGTCACTTGCATTCGTTAATCTGAACTTGGACGATGTTTACCCCCTCAATACAGATGTGGCTTGCGTTATGCCCGCTCTCGCGCTAAAAAGGACTTAAATAGCAATCTCCCAGGTCGAAAACGCAAGGAGAAGGGTGGAATCACTAAACGAGAATCCGTCACACCACCGACACCTGTCTCTGCTACTTCATCGTCGTATTCTTCCTCAATCCGTCGAAGCCTAGACGATGCGTCGCCATCTTTCCTCTCCTCGTCTTCTACAAACTCTACATCACCTGGTAACGAATCATTCAACTCCTCTCATCCCCATCATCATCCAGCTCTGAATGAAGCCCCTTCATCGCCTTCTCCCAACAGTAATATCAACTTTGTACATTACTCTCCTCAACACCATCACCATCACGACGATGATGGCAGTAATCGACCTCCTGCTTCTAACAGTGGGATGTATTCTAATCACAATCATGCCTCGACAACTTCTCAGTATCACCACCCCTCACCGTTATCCTCGCATCCTCCTATAATATCCCACCATCACCACCACTTGCCACCGTTGCACCATCCTCCTGGGAGTCCTACACTTCAGCAAGGCATGCCGGCAAGTTATGAGAGGGAAAGAAATAGGGATGAGGACATCAAAGCGGGTACGAGGAGGACGGTGTTGACAAGCCCCTGAAGTTCCCCTTGCTCGACATTTTTCCCTTCATCAGGAATCCGTTCCGATTTTTTCTTTCGTCTCGAGGAACCTCAGGTGTACACAGGGAAATAACATCAGAACACTATTTTTTTCGGTTTATCAGGATCAGCCCGGTTGTCGTAACTTTTGCCTTTCTCTTTTAAGATCTATTTGTTTTTGTGTTTGACGAACATTTATGCAGCTGCCTCCTCCCTCGATCCATCGTAGCTTCTCTATCGTATTGGCACCAAACGCTATTATGTAGACCTATTTCAATGTTGCTGTTTTCTCTTCCCTCAACCCCTTGTAAAACCACGGTTATTCAAAGTTCGGTTTACCCTTTATTTTCCGACTTTTTCGTTGATCATGATTCGTATCCTCTCATGATCCTCCCCCCTTTTTTACATCATCCTCAGGCCTAGTATTATTTTAGTCAGTCAGAAGGTCTCCAGCTTCCTTTAGTCTGCTCTCTTGTCTTTTATGGTGGGTATTTCTATTTATAACTTATCACACATGCTGCTATTCTTTCTCACCTTTGTCTTCTACTTTAATTACATCTACAATGATATGTGACTCATCAGGTCCGCACTTCGTTTATCGACGTGTTGGCCTAGAGGGGAGCAATTATTTTTCTCCAAAATATACGGATTATGTTTAGTGATTCGATAATCATTGAATCGCTCGCTCATTGGTATGATACATGGGTAATCAGCTCAGAAGGTATATTAGATGTTGATCATCAAAATTTTATCAAAAAATGAAATGAGAGGAAAGGTTTGCAATGGGATATCATTCAATGGCTCACATGATTGTGCACCATTTTGACTTCTTCTCTTCCTCAGCGACAGGAACCTCAGGACGAGTAGGTGTTGTTGGAGATTTCGCGGGTGAAAATTCCCCGCGAGCGATGTCCAGAGAGGGCTTGCCTGCTACGACTGGTGGCGAAGAGAACCATCCACCAGGGAAAAATCTTGATGACGCAGTCGACTCGTATCTACCACGAGAGCTCATAGTTTGGTCATTGCTGCTCGTTACATGGTGGCCGCTATGGGATGAATAGGTTAAAGTGAACCAAGGGGTAACCCAGAAAACTATACCTTATTCTCAAAGGCTCAACATCATCCACTTGTTCAGTGGATGGAAATGGTTCTCCAGGGGTTTGCTCTGCACTGCAAATTTCAGCTTCTGGAGCTGGCATGGCATTTGGCTAATGATGGGTGTATAAGGAGAAGGAACAGGATTTTGACAAGTCTTAAAGTGCACCTCAGTGATAATAATTTTGTCTTGATTATCAGGTGTCACATTAACCTCTAACAGGGCAGCCGTTTCCGCTCGGTTGCCAGCCAGTTCTTCATTGAGAAGTTCGAGAGGGTTACCTACTGTGAGGACTGAATATGACGGTGTCCATGTTAAAGCAGGCAGTTCATCGGGTCGTTCGGTAATGGGACCCTACGGAACAATGTCATGATTGGCATACACAAAGTGAGGTTTTCATATTTGCACGTACCTTGGCGGTGTCTGCAAGGTTGGACTCGTTTTTATTCTCGACAGTAGCAGTTGGCCGACTAAGGTCAGAGTCAGTCTGACATTCCATTGCACTAGCCAAGTCTTGTGCTAGAGGAATCTCATCTTCATCTTCGGGTTCTTTTGCCTTCAATAACGGACTTCCTTGCCTCGAGACTGAGTAGGATGGAGTCCACAACTGCGTTGAAGGGGAAGTTTGAGACTAGTAGCAAATCAAAACTCAAATCAATGCGAAACATTGGTACAAAGCGCACCAAAGGTGGGGGAGTAGCTACATTTGTTGATTCAGATGCCCACGCAGGACTGGTGGTCAATTCTGAAGGCATGGCCAGAGAAGCGTTGAGGACCTGCGGCTCTTCAGTCCAGTCTGTGGGCACAACGGACACGTCAGATAGCGCCGTATGATTAGTCGCAATATGAGTGGATTCAACACTCTCAGAAGGGATATCCAGTTCAATTTGCCCAGGCACTGGGCTGCTCTGTTGAGAAACTGAGTAGGAAAGTGTCCACGACCGAGGTGAAGATGATGCCTGATGAAACGCTAAGTTTTCATTTGTGTATGCAATCATAAGAAGGGTACTACTAACCTGGGCTCGACTAGCAGTGGTCTCATCAGATAATTCGATAAGAGCAGACGCAGCCTCAAATTGACTTTTTGATGCATTCCAGACATCCTCAGTTGGTGTGAGCTCGACTTGAGGCAGAGAAGCGCCTTGCCTTGAAACATCATCTGATGCTGAAGGTACCTCTGGTTGCGTAATGTCAACTTCAGTCTGGGCAGATGTTGTTTCATACTTCATCAGAATCCAAATCCAAAAAGCTATGAGCAACAATGACTCACAATAACCCGCTTTAGCTCGGCGTCAAGCTGGGTGCGTTCATCATCGAGTTCAACGCCCAATGCTGAAGCTGGAGGGGCTTCTATTGTCGAGGGGACTGTTCCAGAGGCCACATCAACTAGAGGTGGTGAACCGGGGGTTTTCACTATTATTCCCTCATCCAAGGTCATAGTATGAGGCAAATCATGGGAAGCCCTGGATGTATTGATATGGCGTTCATCGTCCAGAGAAGCTGACTCAGAATCGGTGTTAAGCGAGTGATCAACCGATTCACTAGGAGGCAATCCCAGCGTTCGACTAGTTTCCGACGGACTGCCCTGTGTAGTGACAGAGTAAGACGGTGTCCAGGGCGATGCGGGCTGTTCAGGTGTGCCTGCAGCTGGTTCAAGCTCTTCATTCTGGGGATCAATAAGATGAGTTGTTGGTAATGGTGGATGATTCTTATGCGACTACTGACCTGAGCTGTCTCCTCGACCGAAACTGGTACTAGAGAAGCGTCTGATTGAATAAGTAAAAGCGGAGTCTGACTCAATTCAACTGGGGTGTCGACTGCAGCTGGGTCTTCTGCACCGTGGATTTCGTAGTCTGGAATGTCTGATTGAGGGTTAGGTGATTGAGGGCCATCCACAGTCTCTGGGATTGGCAAATATGGTCGGACTTGGGAGTTAGGACTACCTTGAGTAGTCACCGAGTATGAGGGCGTCCAAGGTGACTTAGGTCTTGGAATACCCTCTACTATTGCTGCAGGAATTCCAGTCTAGGATACGTTGTTATACAACAGGTCAAGGCATGCAAAGAAAGAACTGATGATTAATCTCACAGAGACCTGAGTACTCTCAATAAGCTCTCCGTCGCTTACAACCACAGCAGGGGCACAAGACGTTGATGTAACCTCATTAGAAATATTGGGTGTTGAATCAGCAAGCGGTCGCCCTGCCTCAGTTTGCATCCCCTGATCCGCGCCCTGAGAGGCTTGGACCTCTGTGAATGTATCCTGAGCAGCAAACTCGGATATGGCACTAGGTGCTGTATTGGTCAAATCTTCTACGGCTACCTTTTCCGCACTTGTTGAGATAGATGGGTTCTCAGGAACTTCTATTGTATTTCCAGGTTCAATTATGGCTAACCCATGCATCAGCGATACGTGAGTATCTGGCCCGTCAGATTTTGGGGCCGAAGGCTCACAGTCATCTTCAGCCAAAAAATAATCAAGATTCGCGCATGGGTTTAGAGATAATTACATACCGTAATCAGGCTGCACCACTGGATTCAACTCAATATCTGGATCAGAGCGAATAAGCTCGGAAATGTAGGTGTTTGAATTGCCAGACTTATCCCGAGCGTTATCGGGTGCTAGGACAGTGGGCAATTGAGCATGCTCATCTTTCAGCGCTGAAGTATTGCCCTCGGAGGATTCAACGACTGCGAGATCATCTTCCTCTGCCACTTTTGCAGTCAAGATCATCGTAGAAGTCAGAAAAGAATCAGATACACCAGCAGCATCTTCATGAGAGTCATCTAACATGAGGGATAGTCGGTCAGCGTCGAGACCACAGGTGTTAACGAGCACACCTCGGGTATCGGTGCCTAATCCTATAAGAGGTCTGGTATCTGCAACCTTTGGCGATTTCTCCGATGATTGGGTTGGTTCTGCTATATCGGATACCGAGCTCTGGACTACATGAGACAAGCTGTCCTCCAACGGAGGTTCCAATGATCTATCAGCGACAGCTGTAGGCTCACTCGGCTCTGGGTCTACATTCTGAGTGGGCATACTCAATCGCTCATCATTCTCAGTTTCTTGAAGATAATCCTCAGTCGGCAGCACTGCTTCTTCAGACGGTACCTCATCAGAATCGGGTGCGTTCTTGACCGAGGAAACATGTTCGTGGGTATCTGCCACTGTGATATTTTCTTCTGGAAGATCAGCTGTGAGAGGAATTGTATGGGGAGCATCGGACCCAGGTCCTGGCTGAGGAACACCAGCGCGTTCATTAGAAGGTAAAGATGATTGATGTGAGTCGTCGAGTAGCGGTTCTTTTGGGGACAGTTCTGAATATGACTTGCTATTCGCTATTTGAATTGGAGGTGGAGGTGGTAGCAATGATACTGAATCGAAGTCATCGAAAGAAGCTGGGTTCTGTGATGGATTCATAGGTGGATGTCCGCCTGAAAGATTAGTTGAGTCGTTAGAGACAACCTTGGGTTCTGTAGGGACAGAAAGGCCAGGGGTTGTGTCAACAGCTGCGGAGCAAGATCCAGCTATCTCATGGGCAGCTGAGATATCAGCAAACTCTGTCGGGAGCTGGGCATCGTGCGATGGGGTATGATTTGTCGTATGATCCAGTGGCGTTGAGGCATCCACTGGGGCCCTCTCCTCAGTCTGCTCATTGGAAGTAGCATCGATCAAGGACACGTTCCAACCTTCTTCGGCAACGGGACGCTTTGCATCTGAGTTGAACGTTTCCTCAGGTACTTGGCATTCTTCCTCCCTGGGTGAGTTTGGAGCCACTACAGGATCCAATGTAGCCTTGAACTTTGCTTCTCCACTGGATTGTGGAGATTCATCTCCTTCCTCTGCCTCCCGAGATATGGTCAGAATGTCTGTTTCATGCACATGTGACTCTGGCTGATGGCCTTGGGGGTCGACTTCCAGAGCAAGCTGCTCATCATCTAGCGAGGCTTGTTTGGGCTCAACGGCATCGAAAGAATACGCCGACGTATGTACGACGAGATGATAAGGTTCTGTAGACGCGGTTTCCGTCGGAACAATGGAGGAATCAGATAGTGTCTCGAGGGGAGGATGAGCATCGGATCGCGTAGCCGATGCTGAGACCTGAAGAGCATCTTCAATGAGTACTTGGGTATCTTCAGCATCCACCGATTCTTGTGTCTGGGGGTCTTTGTTCCCAGTACAAGCGTCCACGATAGTAGAAATGGCGGACTCCTCTTCACCACTAACATTCGGACCAATATCACTGTTTGCAGCGTTGCTTACTTCATCAAACTTAACGTAAGGTTGCTCGTCATGCTGATAGCGAGAGGCAGAGCCGACGGATTCATCCACTGAGCCAGGAACAGTTTGCTCCATAGTACCTGTGTCCTCCTTTGATAGACTTCCTACGAATTTTGCGTCGGCTTCTGAGATTATAACGACTTGATCAGAAGTGACATTATGTAGAACTCCAGATCCTATGGGAACATTGTCTCTCAAAAGTGCGTTATCCGACGCACTCCCGCTATCAAGAATCTATGGAAATAGTCCATATAAGTTTGTAAGGTGCTGAACAAATATAAGAATGAACCTTGTTGATGTCATCTGAATGCGCCTTCAAATCCGTGTCCTTAAAATGGATTAGAAGGCCTGGCATGGATAAGAAATATAGGAATGCACCTCATTCGGGATACCCTCGTTAGTTACAGCAGACTGGATAGGATCTTAGTGAAGAAGAAAGAGAGAAATGGAAACATACTTTAGTAATGGAGGCAACAGACAGAGGCACAACCTGTGGTTGTGACACGTCTCCTACTGCAATTACCTGTGTAAGAATTGTTGAATAATTCTGACCATGAAAACCCAATCGAGTATACCTCGCGACTCTGGTCACTGCCAGTTGCCTCAGTCAACTCAGATGCATAATTAACACTATCGTCGTCCTGGATGGTATTCAATGTTATGTGCTCCAGATTCAATTCGGGTTCATCAAGGCTCGGCTTGGTCAGCTCTTTCGATGCTGGCGTTACAAGAGACACATCGATGTCTCGTTGAACTAGCTGAGGTGCCGCCATATGCTAAATAGTAGAAAAGAAAGAATGACAGTGAGGAAATAAAGGTTACTAAGGATGGTGAAAGCAGAGTGATGGAGCAAAGAAGCGAAATACGTCTAAATACTGGCACGAGGCAACAGTCGACCCTGAATGATCAGTCATGTGATCGCATTTTCTTACAATGGACAGCGACAACACCATCAACAATAACATTGTGAAAATAGGTAAGCCAGTCCAAACTATCCTCTCGGGTCCCTACTAATTGTAATATGTCCATGAGACGAACTCCGGAAGGAGCTGCGCAATATTCGCCATGAAATCCGTGAGGTTCGTGAGGATCACCAAACTGAGCTTCGCAATGCTCGCTACCGAAACACCATCTATAAGGATATGTTCTGGGGACTTTTTACAGTGGATATTGGTGTTGTAGTTTACTACTGGTGGTTTCGTAGGGGTTAGTAGGGACCACAAGCTAGGTATTTTTGTCCAATCCTCCAGTTATCCCACTTGCCTGACTCAAGGTTGTTGTAAATCCCATTCATTATTTCTCCTTGACAGCACATGCTCTGTTAGCCTATCATCACCCAACTTCAACACT
>CEMT01388780.1:0-12727 GCA_900068985.1 Pterula multifida | reverse complement strand
GTGAGCAAGAAAACCATGTTTCAAGATCTCATACAATATGTTGTGCAGCTGCAAGGAAAGTTAAGCAAACAGCAGATGCACCAAAACTAGAGAACTCACTTCGTCCAACTTCCAGGCTGTAAATTGGCAGGGACTGTAGGTGTAGAACCCGGTGGTTGCGTAGTCGTAGTAGTAGAAGGTGGTGGCTTTACACAGTACGCCAGTCCAAGAATAAGATTCGTGCAAGCGGGCGCAAGCTCCGGGTTGAGGGAGAAAAAATCGGCTTGTGTCAACCCGAATTTTTGTTCGACACTTTGGCATCCATCGCCAGCAACAATCGTATACCATTTTGCACATCCCTGGGTCATGAAAACAGTTATAAGCAAAAAGAAAAAGTCGGGACGGAGTGTACGATCAGATGATGACACATACAGACGGGGCAGAACCATCCGCTGCATTCGTGGGGGTTGGTGGTAAAGTCAACGTCTCATTGAATACTTGGACGCAGACTGCTTTTCCTGAAACTAGACTGGGGCAAGGATGTGTTGGGTTGTCATTCCATCTCCTGAAATCGGTGTCATTGACTTGATACCTAATAAAGTCCAAGGTTTCAATATGCTTCTACGGTGTGAACGTGTTGCCACTTACAATTGTTCGACGCTGGTGCAAGTATCGCCATCCAGTGAAGTGTAATACCAATTACAGCCATTCGCAACTGTTCCCTCAGCTATATTCGTGGGCGCAGGAGCTGCACCACTGGGGTAGTTGAACGGAGTCGGAGTTGATGTTGCACTGGGGAGGGGAATAGAACCCAGACTGAATGATGCTGTTGGTGGGATGGAGGTGGTTGGACCGCCACTTGCCGTAAGTGGAGGATACGGTGCAACTGTTAAGGTTGATATGGGTTATATGTTATGTGAGGCCTGATAAGTGGCAACGCACCACAATAATAGTAACTAAATGACATCGGGATCAGTTTCATTGTGGTCTAGGAATAAGAGAAACTCACTTAGCCCATAAGTTCGTGCAGTTTGCATCAAGCTTTGAGATCAAAATTAGGTCAGTTTAAATAGTAACATTGAAGCGCATGTTCACCTCGGGGTTCAAGAGAAGGAAATCTTCCATCGTAATGGAATCTTCAGGCGTAAAGATGTGAATCAAGTGTACTCGTATTCATGTTAAACACAAACTGACTGGTGAGCGCAACTTTGGTGCAGAAGTCCTAGGTTATAGCCGAAGTTCAAAGATTTCCCTTACTATCGGGATAAATTATAGCTTACATTGGGCTGTACGAGGTACCAAGCTCCACAATTTGAGGTCGTTCCGGAGACAGTTGGCCCTGGAGGTGGCCTGAATAGTATAATCAGCTTGTGTCAGAATGCAGAAGAATGATAAACCGTAACCTACACGACTGCTGTGGGTGTGGCACTCGGCATTGGATTATCAGGGTCTGCAGCGCCTACGTTGGGGAAGCCTCCATGGGGACTAATTTTTTGAGCGCATGAAAATGAGAATGGCAACCACTGATCATCACAAGAAATCTCACCTGATGCAGAGCCCACGGCCGTACTGTCGTCCAATCTGAACACATCCAGCTCCAAGGTTGGGATTGAAGCTGACGAAAGGTGAGGAGACTGAAACACTGGGTCGTAGAGGAAACGTCTGATAGTGACTCACCTGATTAGTTGAGCAATGTTGATACTATGCCCTGAGGGAGAGAGAATCGCATTAGCAGCATCGACCACTTCATTGCATGTCTGATTGGCGACAGGTGTATATAGTGTGCAAGGCTGCATAAACACGACTTAAGCTACTGATAAGTGAAATAGGACAAAGAGACATACCTGAGGTAGACAGAGTTGTGTTCCGGGGCCAATTCCATTTGTACAGTTCAAGCTCTGGATAGTTGGATTATTTGCGAGAACCTGAAACACCCTATGTATCAGGAACAGGGTAAACGGAAGGGGATCGGAAGACGTACATCATACCAAGTGACTGAGAATTGTGATCCCAGGGCACTGCATGTAATGTTCGAAGAAGTAGTGACAGTACGACCGACAACGGCACAAGTAGCTGAAGTAGTTGTATTAGAGCCTATGGGCGTTGTGGAAGGCCCTGGCACGTAAATGGAGGTAGTGCTCGGGGGGTTCGTGACATTGTACTGGTTCCATTGACTGATAGAAAATCCTCAGCCTAATGATCAGTGACTTTCTGAGGGATGACTTACCTTCCGCAGGTGTGAAGAGCCGTCTGAAGAGTAGCGTATAAATTGCTGTCAAACGTAAGGGGGTTTGATAGCGTAGCTTGCATCGTCCCGAGCATGCAGGACGTACAAAGTTGGCTGTTTGGAAAACCAAGGATACCTTGGGCAGGGACCGGGCCAAGTCGTTGAAGCACTTCATTGCAATAGGTTCCAGTAGAGCTAATGAGTCCAGGTCAAGCAGTGATTGGTAACTTCGCACGTAATGCTTACTTATCCTTAGTACACTCCACACTGTAAGGCCCTGAGATCGTGTCAATAGCGAGCGTGGCTAACAAGGTATTCAGGATATATATATGAATGGCTTTCAGAGATATAGGCTCACGAGCATAGGAGGCATTATTGGGACCAGGCAAAAGATAAGTCCTGCAATTATTGACGACAGCAGAACGATATGAATCAAGTGCATTGGTGCATGCAGTGGAGCACATGGTGTCCAGAGAAGGACCATCATAGTATGGATTCGCGCTACGATTCGTTTAACTCCACGTAAGTGCGAGCAATGAATATGATTCACATACCCCATAAGCTGAATAGTCTCGTTGCAAGCAACGATTGCGGTAAGTGCAGATGCACAAGCGGCAGGAGGAACTGGAGACGTTGGTAAACTCCCGCTGTTGTAGATCTGGAACCCTGCATCGCTTGCAGCCAGCACCTCTGGTGATGTAGCAGCCCGAGATCCTACGACGTCCGCAAGATGCTTAAGGCGAGTTGACTGGGCAGCAGAATCATGGGCGTGCTAGTACAGTGTTTAACATTGGCACAGTGCAGGGAGTGAAATAGATACATACCTTGATGCCATGAATTTTGTGCTGAAAAGAATCAGCGTTGCACAGAAGTGGTAGATAAAAGACGAGTAGCTGAAGACGCATTAAGGGTGGGATAGAATAGATCCTTACGCTACCAACCCAAGTATATCTGTAAGTTCATGTATATGTGAAACGTTGAGAATAAAGGGAATGTCGGGGGATTCCATTCTCCTGGAACACATAGGTATGAGCACATGTGCTAGTGCGTGAAGCGCTGAACAGAGCACAAAAAGTACGACCATCATCACGTTACATCAGAGTATTTCGTGATGATCTTCGCTGACCAGATGCTTTATCTTCTGTATCACACACTTTCTCTGCCAAACAGTTTTCTCCCTGGGGCAGCAGTCAATGCTAACCTTGTGCGGCAATAAAGCTTACGAGGTCTTCTCGGCCTTTAGAGAAAACCTAGCGCTTCATGGTTTCTCGTGGTCTCGAATATCAATGTTTCAGCGCTGTTGGTTTCTCCCCAATAGTAAAAGCTTTTGTTCAAATAGCACTTGAACTGTTCTCATGAGACGAACGTATCAAGTTAACACCCCATGCGATATCCTGCTTTTTCTCTGGCTGCGATACTGTGTAATTATCGTGTCTCCTTCACCACACGGAAGAGTCTTTCTGAATAATATGCGTTCCAGTACATCTTCTGCTCTTGCCTCCCATAGTTAACTCTCAGGATGCTCCAACAAATGGAACAGTGCTTCCTATAGGCTCGTGCACACCCGATATACCTTGTTCCAACGTATAATTTTTAACACTACTATCATCTGAGACCAACTCACAATATGTTTTAGGGTGCTTGCTGCAACGGGAAAACCGGTTTCTGCGGTTTTGGAAGTGCATTTTGCGGAGCAGATTGTACCAGCCACTGCGATGCCAAAGCAGAGTGTGGACCAGACGCTCCTCCTGCTAATCTCACCTGCCCCTTGGTACGCACTGGATAGTATATTCCTGTCTTCAAAATTGACATTGCCCTAGAACGTCTGCTGCAGTCAGGTGTGAACTTGGTATTATTTAGTAAGCATGGATATAAATAACTTACTAGGACTGCTCAGTTTGGCTTTTGTGGAACAACGGGTAAGTCTGCATACTTAATTTCACGTGGTTTTTCTATGCCCTGACTTGACTATTCCTATAGAGGAATTCTGCGGTACTGGATGCAAGTCAAACTGCGGTAACCCCGCAACACCAAGTTGTGGTATGTGATCTATTAATAACTTGGTATCAATGGCCCTGCGTAGCTCAACATTTGGTATAGGTGTTGATGGTCAGAGCGCTACGAGACGTCGCATTGGATACTATGAAGGCTGGGCTGTAACGAGGTTTGGTCGTTACAATTGCTAGTCTACACTATTCTTACAGTTTTCATTCCCAGGGGTTGCATGTCCTATACACCCGAAAAGATATCGGCAGAGAGCTTGACACATATCAACTTCGCCTTCGCCCTTATTTCTAGGTAAGACTAGCGCTCTTCATCACATGGCTCTCTACTTAATATCAGACTAGTTCCTTCCAAATAATAGAAATGACTCCTGGGGATGCGGATTTGTGGAAGCGCACCACAGCGCTCAAAAGTCGAAATCCCACCCTGAAAGTATTTCTTTCCATCGGTACGAGCTCTCCCGATGTTTAGTTGGTCGAATTAACTCAAGTCGACTAACTATACTAGGCGGATGGACATTTAACGTTAGTCGAATGTATGTTCTAAGCAGTTTTCTAGCTAATCTCTACACCAAAGGATCCTCCCACTTCCAACATATTCTCCGATCTTGCAGCGTCACAAGCTAATACTCAGACCTTCATCTCTTCTTGTCTCTCTGTGATGGAAGCATATGGATTTGATGTATGTCTTCATTTCCTCCCTCCTGATCCTGGGCTGACACGTAATCCGAAGGGAATCGATGTAGACTGGGAGGTGGGAACATATCAGCTGTTTTTGTGGCAATTTTCTGACACTTGTATTACAGTATCCAGCGGCATTTGACAGAGGTGGTCGACCTGAAGACAAAGCAAATTTTGTAACAATGATGGCTGCTATCAAAAACTCTTTTGCTGGACCAGGTTACGGTCTTACATTGTACATTCGTTCTCTAAAGCGACAAGAATTACTCTAACGGCTGATTTCAGCACGGCTCCGTCGTCTTTCTGGTATCTTCAGCACTTTGATCTCCCAGGCCTCATGCAGCACGCTGACTGGGTCAATGTTATGTACGTTTTCCCCGATCGTTACTATTCGCCTGGCACTAAGAGCCGCTTCATAGGACTTATGATTTGCACGGTAATTTGGTCTATCCTTCATGTTGACGGTGGTCCTTACTCTTTTTTTGAAGGAACGTGGGACAAAACCGACGTCTGGATAGGGTAAAAATCACTGTTTCTGATAACCTATTCAATCTTATGCTTGCAATAGCCCCGTGGTAGCATCGCATACCAATCTCACGGAAATTGATCAGGCCTTGGACCTCTTCTGGAGAGTCGGTGTTAATGCTGATCAAGTGGTTAGTTAAGCTAATTTTCACTTGATATCCATGTCTCATTTAGATGTTTAGGTGATGGGAATGGGCTTTTATGGACGATCTTTCACTCTTGCATCTTCCGAGTGCTCTGGACCAGGATGCACATGGGTAGGTATTACTTTGGTAAGGCAGTAACTTGTTATCTCACGCAAACCCCTATAGACCAGTGGAGCAAGGTCTGGACCATGTAGTGACAACTCTGGTACTCTCATGTATTCAGAGATCATGAGTATTCTTCAGCAAGAAGGTGGAAGGATTACACCCTTCTTGGATACAGAAGCAGGTGTTAAATACATTACATGGGACTCGTAAGCTCAGTCTTGTCTATCTCTCTTGTATTTCTGATTCTAGGGATGCAGAAATCAATGGGTCAGCTATGACGACGCTGAATCCTTCGCGATTAAAATGAATTAGTGAGCTGACTGCTCATAGGCGCCTGTTGCGAGCCGTTTCTTACCTAGTGCCCTCAAATATAGCGCAAACGGGCATTGCCTAGGAGGAACCATGATATGGAGTGTTGATCAAGATGATGAGACATATTCGTCAGTCTTATCCGTAACTGTGTATATTGGCACTAGTCTCATCACTTGCTCAGTGCCCTTCAAGCACTGTATCCGGATATCAGTGCCGTAGCCGGTGGTGTCACTCAAGGAAGCCATTGTATTGTCACTTCATGCGGTGAACCATCCTGTCCGACGGGTTATAAGTATGTTGATATAGTATCCCTGTTTCTCCTTATCTCACATCGCTTCTATCTAGTCGTGTTGGTGGATCATCTACCAGTCCTCTCACCCCAGGGGTGCGTTGTGACAGGCTGATATGCTGTCCCAACGGAGATACACCGGAATCGTGTGCTTGTGAGTGACAATCATATCAATGCGCCTGGGTTTCCGTTAACGTGAACCTTTGCAGGGCGGGGTAGTGATCTTGCSCCYTGTAGTCCAACCTGCAATCCCGGTGAGGAGCTTATAACCACCCAAACCTGTGGGAATGGCGGAAGCGAGGCCTTCTGTTGTGAAACTAATCTCAGAGCGGCGGAGGATTGCCTCTTCTTCGGTGTGTGGCAATCCTTATAATAACATACTTCGTCTAGGATTTACGTGTACTGCAGAATGCTCCTCAAATCCCAGCTGTCCTCAGGGCTCATTTCCCTCCATGCTTACAACAGCTCCTCGTGGTGACTATAATTCCCGCCAGATCACGGGATGCACAGCTGCGACGTCGGAACAACTGCACCAAATCTGTCCGAAAACTTGCCCTCCAGGCCAGACGAAACCATTTTGCTGCAGCAACAACCTTCCGTATAAGAATTGTAAATGGGCTGGAACGCCACCACTTTGTTAGTGGTGTTATACTACACTTGTGTTTTACCTGCTCACGGATTGTCGTGTAGGTCAAAACAGCGGATGTGCTCCAGGACAAGTTCAGCTCGCTGCTGATGCTCAAGGAGACGGTACTCAACCGTGCTTGGGAACTGCTCTGAGATCATTTTGCTGTGATCCCCAAGGTCTGTATTCGGTCTGTCTTCGTTATGCTTTCCTAAACCTCTTCGCAGGAGATGCATTTGTTCCTGTCCCATTCTATGATGTATTCCCCTCCAACGTTGCACAAGGTGCCGAAACTTTCCAGGTTGAATTTGATCCCGACGAAGGCGTATCACAAGGCTCGACTGGTGCCGGTACAAGCAGTCCTATGCCCAACAACAACGACGAAGACGATGAGGCCTTTGGAGAGATCTTCATTAACTCTCCAAACCCGAATTCTGTATCCTCTTTAACTGTCAAATCGGATTGGGTAATAACATCCTGCCATCCAACTAGTGATCAGCCACAAACTGTAAGTCAGGTCTTGCTTTGCTGTGTAACGATATTCATCGCCTAATTCTCATCCAGATATTGATTTATTGCTCTAAACCTATGCACACCTCTGGATGCGGACATTTATTAATTGGAGGAGCTGAAAATACCATCGTCAAATTGCCAGATAACTGTGGGCGTGGGCCCTATGCCAGGATCGCGAGCTTCGATATGAACGACGATCAAGATGTTCTGCCTGGTTTCCATAAATTGAAAAAACCTGTGAACGAGATAGTATACTCAGTTAAATTTGATTATAGTATGCCGATTCCAAAATACTTTCACTGATATGGCTGACTGGCTTTGTTTCAGATTTTGCTGCCATTCCACCCGGAAATGGCCCTATCTACATGCGTGCCGGTAGGCAATGTTCAATGCAACCAATGTCGTACCAACTAATTTCTTATGACATATGACAGATGTCACAGATCTTCCTGGATACTGGGATGATATCGTCGATTCTCCAGCTAATCGTAGACGATGGTGAGCTTAGGTAGCATATTATTGCAGTGCATATTAATCTCCGTTCACTCCAGGCTCAAGGAACGAGGATTGCAAGGCCGGTGGTGGGGATCGTTCAAGAACTGGCTGGCGAAGATAAACCAGGTGGAGAGTGATACCTCTGTCTCTCGTAACTTCCACTGGTCCGACAAGGTACGTCTCTCTTGATTTGATGCCCAAGAAAATCCTCATTCGCTTCTCATCTACCAGTGGACGATTTTCTCAGAATCTGTGTTCTGCCCTGGTCAGTGGGGCCCCTCTTTTCTTTGTACCAAACTTAACTTGCTGTGTACAGGTCCTCCCACGTTCAACGCTGATTTAGATATCTCCCTCAGCGGTCAAGCCAGTGAGCATACTCATTGGTATTATTATCGTAGTCTCATATTGTTTCTGCATCTTCAGATCTCAACACTCGGTATGGGTTTTATCTCCAAGGCACTGTTGTGCCTCCAGCAGGTATATTTTATGTTTTATCCATTTCTCATATATTTAAGTCCCATCAGTTCAGGACGCTTATCTGTATTTCTGTAAGTCAAGAAATCGGACTATGTAACATAATTGTAACTATTTCTGTAGCTGCTGATGCATCTGCATCGGCTACGTTCAACGTCCATGGAACAGCTAGTGTCACCTATGATTCAAAGCCTGTTCAGTTTGCTTCCTTTGGATTCCCTGGCTTATACGTGTATGTTGGTCTCCTGTGTCAAATGAAACTACAATCTTAGCTGGGTAGGCCTGGCTTGCTCACAATCGGTCCAAGTCTGGTATTGAACGGTTACAGTGAGTAATCTGCAAATGTCTGCTCATCTTGGTCCTACATCACCTTTCTTTGTTCAATCCAGTCACCGGGTCGTTGTCTATTGAGGGGTGAGAGGAGTTTGGACTTGTTCAGATTCATTGCCTGATCAATCAACCCCAAAATATAGTGACTTCACGACGAGTGTTGCCTTTAACTTTCCTTCCGTCAACTTTCACATCGGAAAGACCGACCCAGACTCTATCGGCCCCGGTGTCAATCCGTCTAGTGCACCTGGCCCAGGTATCAATCTTGGCGCAGGCATCTCAGTGGAACTTGCAGGTGAGCCTTTTTCTGGTACGATGTCTCAACTATTAACGATGGAAAACCCAGGGGATTTGAGCGTTCATGTTGTACCAACTGTTCAACTTGGTATCAATGTACTTGGCGGGGCAGTTATTGATGCTCAAGTGAAATTTATCTTCAGTTATGTTGTATTGAGACTGAAACATGTTACAAGGCTTTTGTCCGTACGGATTTGTATGCTGGAGTCCGTATCAACGGTTCAGTGTCGAGTGCTCAGGCAAGTGGTTCAAGCAGCTAGTTTATATTGCGGTATATGATTGATAACCACCGTCATATAGGCACCTCAATTCTGCATCGGAGCATGTGAGTAGCTTAGTTTATTCATGTTCAAATTGCTAAAGATGTCGTGCAGACTATGGTGTTATTTTGTAAGCCTAAATTCTGTTCAAGGACTAACACAGACATGACTTACGGGAGATGGTAGGGAGGGTGGTCTAACAGGAAGGTTAGTATGCACCCGTCCGATCACATACGGAGGCATTGACGCTCTGGATATAAAGCCTCTTGTATTGGGAGTCTAATCCCCAGGTATGGGAGTTTTATCGCACAGAAAATGAACCTTTCGGACAGGTATGGGCACTCCTTTCCTGCTCAGCTGAAAGGTGCTGATGGTAGGGTAGTGTTATGGCTCTGTCAATCAGCGAAGTCTTGCAGAGCGAGATTGGCGAGATCGCAAGGTGCAGTTCTCAGCCGGTGAGACTCCAAGGGTGCACGAACAATCGCAGCAAGGTCCAGCATATATCATTAAGACCAGCTTAGATCACGAAAAGATCATCTCACCCTATACTTCAAGCCTATCCAAGAGAGGAGCAGTACCACCTATTGCTGGTTCAATGGCATGCCCTGCTGTAGGGAGTGATATCAATGACGGAGAACTGACGGATAACGATCCCTACGATGACTGTGAATTTTCAAATTCATGCCCTTTTTGATGCTCTAATATTTCTAATGTAGTGAACGAAAATACTCTCGATGATGCTTTCTACAGACGTGAAGTGGATGATGAGCCATTTGACTTAGAGGATAACATCCTTGCAAGACAACTCGGTGGGATCTTCGAGGGAAATTTTTCAAATTGTTTGTCATCACTATCTCGTTCTTTTGTCGAACACCGATGATTGATCGTTTTGGCTTCAGATTCTCCTAAAACTCTGGTAATGAACAGACGTAGCTCATCGTCATCTCTTGCTGATCCATCATGACCGGCAGGTAACCGTAAGCGGATGCTCTTCCATCAAATTCACTCCTCTGGCATACAACAATCTTGGTACCAACTACTACGATCTTTTGAATCCCGTCGGAACATTGGATCCCACATTTTCTGGCCATCCTGCCGCTCCTGGGAGTCCTACAGCGAATACCTATGGACGAGAACATATTTATGAAGTTCAGCTTAGTATGTTGTTCTTCTATTTCTTACCCATCGACTGCAGACTAGACGGAAAATTTTACAGTCTCTGGGTTTATGACCAGGCTTTCAACGGTTCAGGGGATATGGGACCCGGGAAACACAGGTGTAAATTATTGCAACTGGCTCCGAACCAATATTATCAATACGCCGGTAAGTCTAGGATCATGATCTTGTGAACCCAGGCGAGCCTAACTAGGGTTTGCGATAGACTCTACAAAACCTACTGCAGTGTCTTCCACATAATGGGGGGAACAGACCCATGCCATGGCTGGAAAGTGTTGCTAATGGAATCAAAGTTTGGGTTCAATCCTAAGAGTGTGCTAATCTTATTCTAACTCGTTTGTTGCTGAAGGCATCTGCGATCAATGGGGTCAACATCAGATCCGAGAAAACATTCAGAAAATATACGTATTCCAAGAAACTTGCTGTCATTCGTTCAGTATGTACTCACATGTTGCGATCTCGGCTTCACGACTTAATCATACCTCTAGACAGCAGGTGCTCTGTCATATTTCCAGGATAATCAGGTGCAGGCCGAATTCATTGGTCAGTCAAACTGTATGAAAAATGTCTGGTGAGCCTCTATCAACATCCTTTAATTCCTCGATGCAAGATTAACGTTTCTCAACAGGGTTACTTGGTTCAACGCCTATTCCGGAGCTGTCGGTTCATTATATTTCTCACGAGTCTTACATCTTACATATCTTTTAAAGAACCCCACGAATCTACCAGGTGGAATTGGAACGGTTTACTCTGATTGGATTCAGGGTGTGATGAGACTTGTACCAGGACGTTTGAGAGACACTGTGAATCAGATGATAGGTAACATTTGAATTTTTGACGTTCATGTTTCATTGCTAATCAGCAACTCAAAGGTTGGTGGAACGATCAAGCAAATGGTGCTCAGAATCCCCAACCTGTAAGTTAATTTGCAGTAGTCCAAGCTCCTCAGACCTGATATCAACACTCACTGGTTCTTGATACAATCTTTTAGGCCATGGTTAACTATGGTAGCGTTGTGGCAAACGGCGGAACGAATGCTCAGGTCTCTGGAAATGACCTCAATGCTATTTCAATGTTTATGAACACCGGATTTACATGGTGGGGGAATCTATAAAGTTGTCGCAATACTGAGCTTGGCTTTGCGTTATGATATGTCGAGTTAATTCACTCTCGTCTTGATCCCAGCAAGCTACCCATGCAACTGCCACCCATCATATATAAATCCGAGTAATCTTAGCCGATCACTGGCTTATATGTCCAGTTCTCCAATTCGCTACGAGAACGGCACAGCGAAGCGAGCTTGATAATGTTAGGAGTGCGAATGTGGAATCTGCTCCATGTCTCTGCCTGTGTTTCCAGCACCAGAATCTTCATCCACTCGGTCTCACCACCGCCCAAGAAAATGGCAAGATCCAGGTAGCGTTTTCTAATGCAGTGATGGATGACCCTCCTTGGAGGCAACATCACTTCTTGTTGCTGCCGCTGTACATATGGTTGAGCGCGATACACCAGAGTCTATGCAGATAGTATTTCATGTGCAAAGTGTTCAGGAACATCATAACAAGATGAAAACCGACCTACACCCCGACTTAGCGAGATCTTTTGCTCACGCTTTTTGGCTTGGAAGGACTGGAAAGACATGCGGTAGAAAGACGATCGGAGATACTGGGGAGTGAACACCCTCATACGACTGAGGCAACGCATGGTGTAGCTTTGGCATTGACCTACTTAGGTCGATGGGACGATGCCATGGATACACAGAGGCTCCGGCCATAGAACGTAGACCATCGTGCACTAGTGGACGAATGGAGTAGGCCTGAGCAGTGATATCATAATTCAGGAGTGAGTGGGTGCAGATCTCTTGGATACACCGCTTGAATCTGAGGCGATTCCATAAGCCGTCTTGGACAAGGCCATCTAAAAAGCTTTGGAGATTCGAGGGAGCGGTGACATCAAGGAGTGGTAATGGAATAGATGGCTTGTAAGATTGAAGATAGGAGAAAGCATCCTCAAATATCCTTTCTTGGATCCCTGTGTGATGAAGGAAGGCATAAAGCCGGAAGAGCTGTGAAGCTAGAGCAGATAAATTTCGATGGCTGAGAGCCCACGCTGTGAATATGTTCGCGCGGTATCCGTCCAATGCCACTGCTTGGACTCCATCAAGTTCACCGTTCATGAGTTGCGTGCGGAACTGACGGAACTCGTTGATGTATTCTTCTACAGTAATTTGAGAGTTTGTATATGCCTACGCCCGCTTGAACCACAGCGAGCGCGTAGCAGTGCAATTCCT